>BQNB010019523.1:0-64905 GCA_026074375.1 Tanacetum coccineum | reverse complement strand
GGCAGATTCAAGTAATAATATAAAGTTCTTTTGTGATTCTTAATATTGTTCTTCTTAGCATTATTGATTAGTTTCCGCATAATCAGTAGTGTTAAA
Organism: Tanacetum coccineum; assembly: GCA_026074375.1. NCBI lineage: Eukaryota > Viridiplantae > Streptophyta > Magnoliopsida > Asterales > Asteraceae > Tanacetum > Tanacetum coccineum. The sequence continues at coordinate 64,809 of BQNB010019523.1, read as the reverse complement.
ATCAGTGTTTCATTATTGTTGTTTTAGAATTATCTAAAGGAACAACCCCTTTACAAGCTAAAGGTTAAGATCTATTCAGTAAACGATCCAACAGTAACTATTTGATTCACTCTTACCGTGTTGTCTGCTTTGAGACGTTCCAGTAATGAGAACAAGCAAGTACGGTGAATCTAATGCAATCGCGTTAGAGGATCTAATACTTTGAGCTAGAAACTCTGTCAAGGAGGTTCTTCTAAATTAAACCTACCTGATTACAGGTACAATATTTATACTATAAAACGGTCCTCACGGAACCGGAGGTTAATGTAACCGAACTCAAGACGAATGACAAAGCCATATTCGTCTATATCTGTTGTTTATCACTAACATTAAATTTTAGGTATAAGTGACGGCGTTACAACCTTATTCCAGCGGAGTCAAGATTCATGACCTCATGCTCAATCGACAAATATAAATACATGATGAAAGCTCAAGCACATGTGTCAAAGTCTTCCGCAATCTCTGATGTACAAGCACTTCCTCAAAAGAACATTTTTGACAAGATTGCTAGACACTAACAAAGATGTATTTTACAAGTGGATCAAGTACTACTCCTACCATGATGTGGTACAAGTAATCATGTTAAAGGAAATGCTGAGGGAGATTGTTAGCAAGCTTTCAAGACTTTAAGCATGAGGGTGGAGACACAAGATCGCAAGGCGACATAAAGATTCAAGGATAAAGATTCAGAGATCTCAGTAGTCAAGACAAATCAAGGCCAAAGACCACGATATCAGTATTTTGTCAAAGAATATCAAGTTAAAGATCAAGATCCAAGATCACAAGCATGCAAATGGAACTTCAAAAAGAATTCCCAAGAACACAAGGCTCCAAGACTCAAGACGTCACAAGAAGGATCCATAATTGAATGACCACCCTTTAGGGGGAGATTGTTAGCTGTGTTTTTAGTAAACTGATGGTAATTATTATTCCCGAGCCTTGTATAAGTAAATCATAGTTTACAGGAATTTATTTAAGCTAATTGGGCCTAGTTGTCGGGCTTAAGCCCATTCCATTTAGGTCTGGCCCAAAGACAAAGCCCACAAGGCTTGTCTACCCTTGTAACTATATAAAGCCCTCTCCAAGTGTGGAGAGGGTGTTGCTTCTCATTTTTCTTTCAATGTGCTAGTAACCATTTTCTTTGTTTTATTTCTCTCTCTAAAATATTTTTCTTATTTTGTGTTCATGGTGATGAAATGATACTTCTAACAAGGACCAACAAGTTTTAAATCTATTTAACGAAAATCCATTTTTGATCAAGCTTCTGGCGCGCTGGTGGCGTGTCGACGTGTCATCCAACGCGTTAGGTGCTGAATTTTCTGGTTTTTTGTTTTGCCCCTTGTTTACAAAAATTATTGGTTTGATTAGACTTACGAAAGTGGTTTTCACATTTTTTGAAAATCCAAGACCTTCCTTATCTTGGGACAAATTTTGACGACTTAACATATCATCTAAAACAACACTGCTCTTTTTGACTTTGAAAAACTCAATGCTTCGTCTTAAAGCTTGGAAACGTTACTCTTTAAAGATTCAACCTCTTGTGTAAGTACGTCACTACTTTGACAAGGTTCAACCAACTCTTTAGCTTTCGTAAGTTTCTTTACTTCAAGCTCGAGTTCATTGATTTTGCTAAAAAGCTTTGATTGCTCATTTTCAAGAGAGCGTTTTTCTTTCAAAAGATTTTCAAAGGATTTAGTAAATTTTTTGTTAAACTTTAAGAGTTCCTCATTCTATTTTTGCAAATCAAGTAAATCTAAATCACTATTAAAAATAAAAGTTTTAGGGTGTACCTCGTGAGAGTCGATCGCCATGAGGCATGTTGCGTCCTTTTGCGGTTCGTCACCTTCTTCGCTATCGCTCCAAGCTCCTCCGACAAACGCCTTGTTTTCCTTGGGCTCAAGACACTCACCAATGAAGTGACCTTCTCCCCCACAGTTATAACAACCGCGCTTTTGTCTTGAGCTTCTGACGCCTCTATTCCCAAAACCATTACTGCGATCTTTTCCAAATCTATTACCACCATTACCAAATCAATTTCCACGACCGAATCGATTTCCCTTCTAGAAGAATTTTCAAAAGTTCCTTTCCATCAAATTAAACTCTTCGTCTTCATCATCATCACCTCCTCTTTGACTATCACTATCATCACTAGTTTGCTCCCTATTGATTTTAGCTTTAAGAGCTAATGACTTAACCTTTTCTTTAGTAGTCTTAGAAACTACACCATCATTTTCTAAGACCATTTCATAAACTTTAAGGTTGCCAATTAGCTCGTCATCGCCTCGGCCCTCCATTTCAACAGGAGTGCACGAAGAAACTTCCTCACATGGTTCTTGTTAGAGTAGTCTTGATCTAAATATTTAAGACTAGTAACAATAACATTGAACTGTGTGAAGCCACTATCAATAGTTTCTTCACTAGAGGTTGAGAACTTGTCATATTGTTGAGTAAGAAGGTCAATCTTGCAATCCTTGCCTTGTGAGTTACCTTGATGAGTTATGATTAATGTATGCCATATCTCCTTGGCAGTTTTACACATAAACACCTGCTCATACTCTTTATGCGGCAAGGCCTTGTAAAGAGTCATCTTGGCTTCATTATTTTTTCTAAGCTTCTTTTTCTCATCATCTTTTAAACGTTCAAACGGTGTTTCAATTAACAACTTTGTTTTCGGATATTTAATCATCAAAGCAAAATCACCACTTTGAATCACCCCCCACAAGTTAATATCTTTGGACTTGACATAAGTCTCAACGCGGGTTGACAGAAAGCAAAGCCCATCGGCCTCTAGCAATGGTGGTCTTTACATAGATCACCCCTCGACATAGTTCTCTTGAGCCATGGATCTTACTTAACTTTTTTAAAAATCAGAAGTAGGATTTTGATTTTTTTTAAAAGAAGTTTTCAACTTAAAACGACTTCTCAGGAAGATTTTAACGCTTGAAGACTAGAGTAAACCGCTCCGATACCAATTCTAGAACCGTAAAGGGGGTGAATACGGTCTTTCTGACTTCTTTAAAGTTTATAAAACTTCAAGTCTCAAGGAAACCGAGTGGTGTAACAATCTACTTAACAACACAGCCAGTAAGTAAATAGAGACAGAGAGAGATAGACACCACGACATATACTGATTCGGGATGGGGGTTTATACTATCCATACATCCAGTTACGAATCTACGACACCTATACTATTACTCTAGTATAATCTTTATGGTGGACTATAAACCATTTACAAATTCGCTCCATCGATATGCACTAAGCTTGGCACTCACTAAGAAGAGCTACTTCCCAATGGTATTCCGTGCTCGGAAACCACCCCAAAGAACCCGTGATTCGACTTACCCACAAAGACTAAAGTACTTCCCTTTGGAAGTATACCAAACCCACTAGATCACCACACGATCTAGGATTGATCACAAAGATACAAGAATTCCCTTACAACCAAATTCAATGAATGATTAATTGTTTAAATCAAGTACTAACCTAACCAAGAGCCTATATTCTTGTAGAAAGGATACGAGGAAGAAGACCCTCGGCTTATAACACACAAGTGCGGATTAGGTACTTGTGTGTCTCTCTTGCGAAGTTTTGTGTTCTCTTTAATAGAATGATAGAATAAGAAGATTATAACACAAGTAGTGTTAGACTTAGAGGATTAGAGAGAAAAAATAAAAGGAAAGAATGCTTGGCAAGAGGTGAGGAATGCAAGAGCAAAGGAGGGGAATTTATTGGCAAAAACCCAAATTAGTAAAATCCATGTTAATACAAATAATGTCTAAAAACGTTATTTATATTTTTTGACCTCTCAACGTTTTGATAATAACAAAATGTAAAAACGTTTACAAATTATTAATCGTAAAATTCCATTTCTAAGATTAATAATCACTTAAGGTATGAACAAACAAATCATTAAGCATGATTAGTGATCAAGAAAATATTTTTCTTTTATCCATTATATTTTTACAAAAGATTTTCACAAAATTAATTATACAAAATATTTTATAATTAAAAGAAAAGTTTTATTAAAAACTTAAAATTTGAAATTCAAATTTCCCCCTCAAAATGAAAGCTTCTATACCAGATACAACCTTCCCCACAAAAAGACAAAAAAGGGAGCGTAGTCTACTAGGCGGCCCCCTTATATATCTGGGACCGCCAGGACCACCCCCAGTGACCGTTGGATTTTCCTGCCTATAAATACTGCTCCATTCCTTGCAGAAAATCAGACCTTTTTGCACGAAATTTTCAGATAACTTTCTCTCTCTAAAAATCTTCTTTCTCTCTCTAAATCTCTTGATCACTAACATTCTTAGATCTTGTTTCAAGTGATCTAATCTCTTCTTATCTCTTCTCTCTCATTCAAGTGAAAGAGAAGAACATTTGTATTCGACAAGAATCGAATTGTTATTTAGTGATCTCTCATCTCTTCTTCTAAGTACCAAATCTTTATTGTCACAGTGTTATCTTCGTTGTAAAATTGTGTGACTTCGACTTTTTATGTAAACATCGAATATGTGTAGATCTAGTGATTGTGTAGTGATTATGAAGTGTACTCTTTGATTGGTCTTCAGCAATCAAGTTACCCGAAACACCCCTCAATCCATTCTCCCTGCCTTCAGTGTCGAATATTAATGTAAGCGATGTGTGGATGTGGTAAACGCGTTTTTCTCTGCCTAAGGAAGCTTGTTCCGACATAGTTGTGTGAAGTCTCGAGTAGGCACTAGGATATACTCCCCGAGGCCAGTGGCAACAGATCCAGTGTAGGGCGAGAGAGCTTCACAGCCGACCACTATAATCTTGGTTTGTTGTCTTGGTTTTGGATGTTCCTCTCCTTTTCTTTTTATATTGTTGTGATTGTTATTCACTATTAGTCTACGTATTACTTACTTTCATTTATTAATATTGTTGTTTGGTTTAAAAATACTACTCCTGAATCTAAGTATTTTAAAAGAAAAACTTTTATTAAAACGTTAAAACGAACCTGTAAAACTATTCAACCACCCCACCCCCCCCCCCCCTCTTTCTAGTTTCAGATAGGCGTCATGCATTTAATTGGTGACTGGGCACACCATCAGAGATTCAGCAATGAAGTCAGGACGTAGCTGACTTAAAGTGAATCTAGAACCATCTACATGACGACGGCGGCCGTCGCAGCGATATCTCTATATATACAAAACTGATTTTAGGGTTTTAAGTGTCTAACTTTAGGGAGACGAACCTTAGCCTTTGTAGCGGCTTCATAGGTCTTTTTAGGGCCTCAAAACCCTATTGTACTACCATGGATCCATGTTTTAATTCAAGTGAGGTTATTTATCATTAATCATTCAATATGTCTATGTGTTGTGTGATTGATTTATCTTCTTGCTTTCATTATAACATGCCGTGGCTAAACCTTCTTTGATTTTGTTATGATTGCATGGGATGAGCCATGATTGTAGATCCTATTAATTGTTGTTCTTGTTGAGATGTGCGCGTTAGGGCTTTAGAAAACAGATTTTGTTGTATAGTTGTAGACACGTCTAGGGAAACACGCATGCGTAGAAAGGATACCATCGGGTAACAGTCTTCATACTACCTTGCCCCCTTATACGGTTGATCCCTTTTAAGGTATTTCACACGCATTTAATATCCCTCTCAAAAAATAGATTTACCTATTTTTTTATAAAATATAAAAACACAAAGATAATCTTCTCTCAGCCCTTAGGATTCTGTTAGACCGTGATCAAGCCTTCCCAACCTATTCCCTTAAAGAACGATAACAACCCCCGAGTCTTGCCTATACTACTACTACAACGGTTAGGTGCTCTGCCTAGGGAGTTGTAAAACCTCGTGTAGAAGTCCTACAACGACCGCATCAAGTTTTTGGCGCCTCTGCGTGGGGAATAGTTAGGTTTCGATCATAGTTTAACTTAGTTCTACTCATTTGAATCCTTTCAAGTGAGATTTTAATTTATGTCGATTAGCTTTCTCGTAGTCTATCTTTTCTTTGTTCCCTTTGTTTTGTAAATCACTCTTTCATTCACCATCATGATGTATAAAAGACCACCAACCAACCCTTTTCAAAACCCACCACGAAACACAAACTTCCTATTCCAAAATAATATCTTGATCTTCCAACAACATAAAGATGAATCTATTTATGATGCATGGACTCATTTCAAAAACTTAATCCAAATAGTCTCTCATTATGGCCTTGATTTATGGTCCCTTACTCAATTATTTTATGATCATGTCGACGACTATACTCGAATGGACCTTGACTTTGCAGCAGATGATAACCTTAGGGAATTAAGTGGTGGATAAAGTCATAGGAAGCCATAAGAGAATATTTTCTTAAGTGCCAAAAAAGAAAGGGGATAACCCCATACAAACATTATTTTTCATGAAAGGAACAGTAGACAAAAATTGAAGGCTTAAGCAAAAAGATTGTTTAGAAATAAGAATGTTTAGGTTGAGATGCATAGGGGTATAGCATGGGATAAGGTAGAAAATCCGGACCCACAAAGTGCCCCACGAGTCCTCCCATCATTTAAGGAATACACAACGTCCATGACTTACTCGGAAGAAGTAGAAGAGACTTTAGGAAATAGAGGTAGAACCTTTAGACGAAACACAACTAGAGGATTTAGGCTTGAATACTTGTAATCATGACATTCCTCTTAGTTCTAGGGAAGTTCCTAGGTTTTGGAGAACCGAGGCCTCGAACCTTGGATGTAAGTCTAGGAGACGAAAGAGGCCTCGAACCACCCATCAAACCATATAGTCCAGATAGTTTTAGGATGAAGGTAGTAGAACCATTGACCATTCATACACCACATTCACCTCATGTGGCATCTTTCCACCCTAAGGATATGTATTGCTATCGCCCATGTGTAGACGACCCTAAGAAATATTATGGATTTAAACCGGGTTTATTAGGACATAGTGGATCCTTGGGTGTTGATTTTTCAAAATTAGGGATGGTAAAAGATGATTGGGAATTAGAATCTGTTAGCCTCAATTTATTGAGTCAAACAAGGAAGTTCGGTTACTCTACGATGGAGCTTCGGTCTTTAATTAGTTAATGTTGTAATAGTATAATATCGGGAATCGGGCTCGATAGTGAATCTAATATTGAATATGTTTCGGGTTTAATCCCAAGCAAAACCCGAGCCCGGGTCCTAGTTAAATATCACGCGCGTCATTTAACGCGACGGGGTATATAAGCTTTTTCTTACCATAGAAAAAGTTAGTTGAAAAGTTGTTCACTTTCTAAAATATCTTTTCTCATTTCTCTCTCCTCTTTCTTTCTCTAAACAACTCACTCTCTTTCTCCTTTCTATTCGATTCGTGTATGTTATATATGAAGTGAAGTGATATCGGGATCCTACAATTGGTATCAGAGCTACGTGTGGATTCGTGGTTGATTCATGTGGTAAAACAAGCTCAAATTCGTGGCTTATATTGTGACAAAAAACCCACGGCTCAAAATTTTTTTGGGGCTTATTTGTTGGTTAATCTTGTTCTCTACTTGTTCTACACATCTAAGAGGATAGGTTGTATCAATTTCGTGGGTTATACAAGCTTCTAGCTCGAATTATAAGCTTTAAAAGGTTAGTGTTCTTCGTGGTGGGTTGCTCAATATTGGTTACGAGTTACAGAAATACGAGGTTAGGGTGTGTTTAAACCTTGATATACACACTTAATATTGTATGTTCTAGTTTGTTGTGGTTATAAGCTCATTTAGTGAAAACTTGCAAAATTCGTACTTGCATTCTTCGTGGCGGTTTGACAGAAAAGGGACAAAATCCACGATTTTAAGGAAGTTGTCAGGCGGCGGTTTGACTAGGTCAACGGCGGGTTGCCAAAAACAGCGGTTTGCTAAAAACGGCGGGTTGCCAAAAATAGCGGTTTGCTAACGGCGGGGTCAAAGTCACAAGATCGCAAGATGGCATAGACAATAAAGACAATGACAAAGGCTCAAAGTCTAGACCACAAAGCATGAAGGAACAAGTTTACAACAAAGAACAAAGAAAAAGACCAAGACCACATGAGCTTAACGACAAAAGCAATCTCATTGATCTCATGAAGGAGTGTCTTCAATGAACTCACTTCGAGGGAGATTGTTAGCCTCAAAATATTGAGTCGAACATGAAGTTCGTTCATTATGTATTTAAGTCTCGGTCAATCAATTAGTTAATGTTGTAATAGTATAATATCGGGAATCCGGCTCGATAGTTAATCTAATATTGTATATGTTTCGGGTTTAATCCCAAGCAAAACTCGAGCCCGGGTCCTAGTTAAATATCCTGCGCGTCATTTAACGCGACGGGGTATATAAACTCTTTTCTATTTAGAAAAGAGTAAGTTGTTCATTTTCTAAATAATTCCATTTTCCATATTCTCTTATCTCTCTTTCTCTCTCTCTTCTTTCTCTCTCTAGAACAACTCACCTCATTTCTCTTTTCTAGATCAAATTCGTGTATGATATATATGTTATGAAGTGTTAACGGGATCCTACAATCATCATGTCTACTCCAGTCAGTACATCCTCAACGGATAGTCAAATGCATAATAATATCATGGCAACTGGTTCGAAAGATCGTCCACCAATGCTTGGACCAGGAAGATATTCACAATGGAGATCACGTTTTCTATGGTACATTGACACAAAACCAAATGGTGGCGGACTGAAAAAGAGCATACTAAATGGTCCCTACGTGCCAACCACTGTACAAGTTCAAGCTGTTGAGGCAGCGGAAGGTCGTCCTGCAGTTCCACAACATACATCAGTCGAAACAATATTGAACATGACTCCAGAGAACAAAGAACACTTTCAGTCTGAAAAGAAAGCAATTTTCTTGCTTTTAACCGGTATTGGAGATGAAATCTATTCCACTGTTGATGCTTGCAACACAGCAAATGAAATGTGGATAGCCATTGAAAGGCTACAACAGGGTGAATCGTTGAACGTACAAGATGTAAAGACCAATCTGTTCTGGGAATTTGGGAAGTTTACTTCTCGAGATGGAGAATCCATGGAGTCGTATTACTCACGGTTTTACAAATTGATGAATGAGTTGACAAGGAACAACTTGCAAGTTACAACAATGCAAGTGAATGTTCAATTTCTTCAACAACTTCAACCAGAATGGTCAAGATTTGTGACGATTGTCAAGCAATCAGAAAAGATAGACACCGTCTCATATCACAGACTGTTTGACATTCTGAAGCAGTTTCAACTGGAGGTTAATGATATCCGTGCTGAGAGAATAGCCAAAAGTGCAAATCCATTAGCACTCATTGCGGCTGCTCAACCATATTCAGATAATTACTATCAAGCACCAAAACCTCAAAGATCAAATGCAACATCATCTTCCACAAGACCAAGTGCATCTACCAGACACAAAGGCAAAGAGATCGCCAAACCAATAACACCTCAATCTGAGTCAGTTTCAGTTTCTGATGAAGACAGTGATCCTGAACAAGCTCAGAGGGACAAGGAAATGCAAAAGAATTTGGCACTCCTTGCAAAGTATTTCAAGAAGCTCTACAAACCTACCAACAACAACCTTCGAACTTCTTCAAACTCCAGGAACAAGACTGAAGATACCACACCAAGGTATAACAATGACAATCAGTCAAGGCAGTTTGGGAATCAAAGGACAATGACAGTTGCTGGGGCTAGGGAAACAGTAGGCAGTCAGGTAGTGCAACAGACTGGGATACAGTGCTTTAACTGCAAGGGATATGGGCACTATGCAAAGGAATGCAGGAAGCCAAAGCGGGTTAAAGACTACGCGTATCACAAGGAAAAGATGATGATGTGCAAACAAGCTGAACAAGGTGTTCCTCTGCAAGCTGAGCAAGCTGATTGGCTAGAGGACACGGATGAAGAGATTGATGAACAGGAATTGGAAGCACATTACAGCTACATGGCAAAGATTCAGGAGGTCTCACCTGAAGAATCCAGTTCTACTGGTCAGCCATTGGAACAGGTACAAAATCATGATGAAAGTAATGTGTATGACAATGTGAGACGACATTCTGAGCAACCTGAATCCATTAACGACACATATGTTTTGGAGAAGGATGATAGCAATGTCACTCCTGATTCATCAAATATATGTACTAATGATAATCAGGTTGATCAAAATGCTGCAGAATGTGTTGATGGGGAGGCGGTGTTTTTTGGTTTTTTTTTTCGCTTGCTAATTTAATTGCAAATTTAACTCTTGATACTGAGGAAAACAAAACGATTTTAAAGCAATTAAAGAAAGCAAACGCATCATTGACTCAAGAACTGAAGGAGTGCAAAACTAACCTTGATGAGTCTAGTAGGGCTCTGGGGGAGGCTACTAGCAGTCGGGATAGTTCTCTGATTGCACTTCAGACCAAACAGACTGAGCTTGAGAAGTACACGGCCCTTAATGACCTAACGAGTGATTATGAAATACTTCTAAACAAGTTAAATGAACTCTAGGACTATTAGCTCGTAAAGGACATTGAAATTAAAGAAGGTTTAAAAACTAAAACCTATGAAATTTCAGTTGTCAATCAGAAACACGATGAGCTAGTCAAAAAGAGTCTGTTAACTAGGTCACAATTTGAAGGTCAACTCAAAGAGAAACTCAAGGTTATTTCGGATTTAATGGTTTTCAAGGAAGGAAAAGACATTGACCGATGATGAAATGGGACAAACAAATAAGTTTGTAAATGAAAATTCTTTATAAACGCAATCAGTCAATCAGACCATTCAACTTGTTAGCACCCAAATGCGCAAAGTATCATGGTGATCAACCTTTGCTATCCAAAGTACCTCAAGGAAAGCTCAATTGGATAAAGCCTCGTTTGTATGAGATCACATATGGATATTCTGATCCTGCAACTGATTTGCCCCGACGGGGAAGAGACATACTCTTGAAAAGGAGAGTAGATCAAAATTGGATAAAGACACAGTGAAATAAACCTATATAATGACAATTCAAAACAGTCTTTATGAAACTTTCAAACCACCATCCAAAGCATATCTTGATCAGTTGGAACGCGCTAAAGAAGTTAGGAAGACAATGTGGAGAAAAACGTTTGTTAGGACAAAGCCAAATATTGCTAAAAACGTTGGATTTCTACCCATGTCTAAATCCATTAGTAAAAGTAGACTACTTTATAACGAAATGACAAACAACTTCAATCATTTTAGAACAATTTGTCAACAAACGTGGTCTAATCATACTAGTAGTGCATTTCCTAACCCAACTGCTAAGAGTATGGAAGTTTTGATCAAAACTTATTAATGACTCTTTCAGACAAAATTATACTAGACAGTCATTGTTTTATTCATGAACTAAAAAGAGAAATGAATGACGATTTGGAGTACGTTAATTCCCTTGAAAAGGAGCTTGACGAACTTGAATCAGAAAAGGCTGATTTGTCCAAAATTATATGATCTTACTTCTCGAAGAGTGTGGTGTCTAAAGATGTCACATGTTTCATATTTGCATTCTCTGTCTGATTTAAATGCTAATATGAATTGCAATGCTTATATCTTTTAAAGTCAAAGAATGATGAATGTCTTGCACAAAATGCTTTCGAAACAAAACTGAATCGTGAACAAAGAAGTTCATAATAATTTGTTAAAAAGTTTTTGCTAAACTGAAAAAACACTCGATTTCTCTTGAAATTTCTTTACAACATTGTAAAGAAAGATGAAAAACAAACCCAGGTTTGCAAAGAAAATGCTTCAATGTATTTCGAAAAGAACGTGAACAATATCATGAAATACAAAATTTGAAAGCTCAAATGCAAGACAAGAACATGGTGATAAATGAGTTAAAGAAACTCATTCTGGTAACAAAAGGAAAGTCTGTGGAAACTCAGTTTGATAAACCATCTGTTGTTCGACAACCAAATGCTCAACGAATTACAAAACCATCAGTTTTAGGAAAACCGACTCCTTTTTCAAATTCTCCTGAAATGAGAAGTTTTCAAACAAAACAGTCGGTTAATAAAACTAATGTGTCGGATGGTTTATTTAAAACAGTCACTCAACAGAATTTGCCTAAGAAAAGAAACCAAGCGGTTCGAAACACAAATGTGCTTGAACCAGGAATGTATAGAATTGCCTCTACCACAAACACAGCTAGAAACACCACAGTTACCTCATGCTTTCTAGGGAATACTAATCCTCACTTGTCTAAATCTTCAGGAGTAAATTCACCGTATAGTATTAGCAGTCCACAGCTTAAAGTGCTATCAAGTGGCGAAGAAAAGGTATGCCAAACAGTAGTTCATAGTGAAGTTACAAACGATGGAAGTAGAAGCCATCATAGGTTTTCTAGTATTTCTAAAAAAACAAAGTCTGTAATGCGTGTAATGACAGTTCAAACTCAGAACTTATCGATTGTAATATGCTGTTTGTGCAGAATGTGGAAAATGTGTGTTAATTCTAATCATTGATGCTTGTGTTTCTCGATATGAAAGACGTGCATGCTAGAACTAAGAAAGCTCCTCATGAAGTGCCTATAGTGCTAGTTATAACCCTGAGAAAGCGGAACAAATCTGTTGCAACACCCCATAAGGGAAAACAGTTGCATCAGATACCACTAATCAGAAATCCAAGAGTTACTATAAGAAGTTGTATGAGGATACAAATCAGGAATGGAAATGGTGGATAGCTAAGAGATGTCCATCAGGTTATACATGGACACAAAAGCCTCTTAGGACCAAAAAGATATGGATGCCTAAAATCAGGAAAGATGATGTATCATCAAATATTAGTCCCACTATAGACATTGTCTCTAGGATTACTAATGTTTTGAAGATATCAAACTTCATAGGATCCAATTTGTCCAATATTCCATCGTCCTCTAATTCTCTTGCAGATTGTACAACTCATCCTATTCATTGTTGACTCTGGATGCACAAAGCACATGACGGGGAAATTAAAGCTTTTGTGTAATTTTGTGGAGAAAATTTCTGGGTTACTGTTCGTTTTGGAATGTATCAGTTTGCCTCCAATTTCTTGGTGTATGGGAGATCTGATTCAAGGGATGTCACGATTAAAAGGGTTTATTAAGTCGAAGGCCTCAATCCAATCTTTTCTCGGTTGGTCAATTCTGTGATGCTGATTGTAGGTTGCTTTCATGAAATCTACATGCTTTGTGAGAGATCTTCAGGGAAAACGATTTATTAACTTGGTTGTCGTAGATTGATCTCTTACAACAATATATCTTCAAGAAACACAACTTCATTAAACTCAATCTGTTTCATGGCTAAAGCTTCACCTACTCAAGCATTGGTTATGGCAGCGAAGGCTTTCTTATCTGAACTTCGATCACTTCACCTTCTCTCAAAGAAAGAAGTTGTGACAGGCTTACCAAGGTTGAAAATATGTCAGGGATTAAACTTTGTTCATTCTTGTGAAATGAGTAAAGCAAAAAGAAGTTCATTCAAGACAAAAGCAGTTCCTAGTTCCAAAGGAAGGCTAAATTTGCTTCACATGGACTTGTGTGGTCCAATGCGAGTTGCAAGCATAAATGGGAAGAAGTATATTCTGGTGATTGTTGATGACTACTCAAGATACACTTGGACTCTTTTTCTACGATCCAAGGATGAAACACCAGAAGTTCTCAAAGACTTTCTCACGATGATTCAACGCAATCTTCAAGCTCAAGTTATTACTGTTCGTACTGACAGAGGCACGGAATTCTTGAACAAGACACTCCATGCTTATTTCAAAGAAGAAGGCATTGAACATCAAACTTCCACTCCTCGAACTCCTGAACAGAACGGCGTTGTCGAAAGACGAAACCGTACTCTGGTTGAGGCTGCTCGAACGATGCTTTCAGCTTCTAAGCTTCCATTATCATTTTGGGCTGAAGCAGTTGCAACCGCATGCTATACTCAGAACAGATCAATCATCATATCTACTCATGAAAAGACGGCATATCACATCATCAATGACAGGAAACCTTCAATAAAACATCTTCACATCTTTGGTTGCACTTGCTACATAACTAGAGATGGGGAAAATCTGGATAAGATGAAAGAAAAAGGGGATCCATGTGTCATGGTGGGATATTCTACTCAGTCGAAGGGATATCGTGTTTACAACAAGAGAACACGCTTGATAGTTGAATCCATTCATATCAAGTTTGATGAAATCAAAGAAATGATGTCTGATCACAACAGTTCAGACCTCGCACCACAACGACAAGAGATGTCTGTTGAAAATGTCTCTTCAGGCCTGGTTCCTCAAGGACAAAAGGCGTCAGATTATGACAACTCTGACCCCGTGCCCCCAAGACAAAATGTTGTTCCTACAGCAGAAAAGACAGATTCGTCACAACAAGGGTTAGAATTTCTCTTCAGTCCTTTACTTGACGATTATTACAATCCAACACACGGTCTCGCTGAGGAAAAGAGGAAATCAACATTGATCAAGGCACCGAATGCATTTTTTTTTCCCTTTCAAGAAGATGAATTTATCAATCCTTTTTGTACACGGGTACAAGAAATTGGTGAGTCTTCCTCACGCAACCCATTGTAATACGCGATGTGCATTCATTTCAACCACAAAGTCATGATTACCGATGGACAAGAGATCATCCATTAGAACAAGTTCGTGGAAATCCAACCATGCCAGTTCAAACAAGACGACAGCTTGCCACAGATCCTGAAATGTGTATGTTCGCGCTCACGGTGAGTATTGTTGAACCGAAGAACATTAAGGAGGCAATGGCTGATTCGGCATGGATCGAAGCAATGCAGGATGAACTTCATCAGTTCGACAGACTAAAAGTCTGGGAACTAGTCGACAAACCATTTGGCAAGATGGTTATTAAGCTAAAGTGGTTATGGAAGAACAAAAAGGATGAAGATCAGACTGTAATTCGCAACAAAGCGCGACTTGTTGCTAAAGGTTATGCTCAGGAAGAGGGTATTGATTTTGAAGAATCATTTGCTCCAGTTGCTCGCTTGGAAGCAGTTCGGATTTTTGTTGCCCACGCAGCACACAAGTCTTTTCCAATCAGATGGACGTAAAAACGGCATTTCTTAATGGTCCACTGAAGGAGGAGGTTTATGTTGCTCAGCCAGAAGGGTTCGTTGATCCAGATCATCCAGAAAAAGTCTACCTTCTGAGGAAAGCTTTGTATGGATTAAAGCAAGCTCCAAGAGCCTGGTACGATGAACTATCAAACTTCCTGATGTCCAAAGGCTTTACTAAAGGTACAATTGACCCAACTTTATTCAAGATAAAATACGGGGAGGATATTCTACTTGTGCAGATTTACGTTGATGACATAATTTTTGGGTCTACAAACCCTAAATATTCAAAAAGATTTGAAAAGTTAATGCACAGTAGATTTGAAATGTCCTTAATGGGGGAGATGAAATTCTTTTTAGGACTTCAGACACCAGTCCCCAAAGGGTATTTTTAGCAATCAGGCCAAGTACGCTTTAGGGAAAATCTGAAAAAAAATTTATATGGTAATTGTCACTCCTTGGGTTACACTTGTCTACCTAAAACCAAACTAGATGTAGATTTGAGTGGAGAACCCGTAGACCAATCTGATTATGTAGTAAAATGGGTCACTCATGTACTTGACCATCTAGTAGACAGACTTAGTGAAGCAGTATGGCTATTCGGTGCTCGTTATCAAGCACGACCAACTCAAAAGCACCTCAAAGGAGGTTAAAAGAATCTTTAAATACCTAAAGGGTACCATTAACATGGGACTCTGGTATCCAAAGGATTCTGGCTTTGAACTAACAGCATTTTCAGACGCTGATCATGCCGGATGCCTTGATACTCGGAAAAGCACTTCTGGAGGGATACAGTTCCTTGGTGATAAACTTGTAAGCTGGATGTCAAAGAAACAGAACTGCACTGCAATGTCTTCAGCAGAGGCAGAGTACGTGGCGTTATCTGCAAGTTGTGCTCAAGTAATGTGGATGAGGACACAGCTTCAAGATTATGGCTTCAACTACAACAAAATACCGTTGTATTGCGACTCTCAGTCAGCCATAGCAATCTCATGCAACCCAGTACAACATTCGCGAACAAAGCACATCCATACTCGGTATCACTTCATAAAGGAACAGGTTGAAAATGGTATAATTGAATTATATTTTGTCAGAACTGAATACCAATTAGCTGACATGTTTACGAAAGCCCTTCCTGAGGATCGGTTTAAGTATCTTGTCAGAAGGATTGGTATGAGATGTTTGACTCCAGCTGAACTGGAGGTTCTGACAAATGAGTCTGCTTGATATCATCATCAAACATCACCATGTACATATTTTTGAGAAAAGCAAAATACAAAATCAGAAAATCAGAAAATTTCCAAAAAGAATCTTCTCGACATGTCTCTTGGAATCGATAACATTTACGTGCTTAGAAATGTCGATTAACATTGACACGGGTGTGTAAATGAAGTTCGAGCGAGAGTTGCAAATAGTTTCAAAACATGTCATTTCTAATTTTCTAGATGGCTTATGTGCAAATGTCAGTACATAACCCGGACTTCAAATAAAGGAAGGTTTATAACTTATCCTCACAACGAGAAAATTAACGTTTCTCGGTCTTGAGCTGTTCTTACAAGACATTCAATTTCTTTAGCTCAAGAAAAAGGATAGTGTACGTAACCCCCCCCCTCCCCCGTGCGCTTACCCTTACCGTTAGAAGAGAAAGTCCTCTAACATTGGTTTTTCATAAAGTTGAACACAATTTTTCAAGTAATTTATCGATGACAATCATAATCTTTCAAAATTGTGTGTTCAACACTCCAACCTCACAATGTTTACAAAAAGACATCAATTTCTCAATTGATACTATTATTGAGGGGATGTTTTTCGAAAAACAAAGTTTTTAATGTTATTGGATACATCATCAACGACCATTCTTATGTATTCAAAACATTATCAAAATGTTCCAAACCATTCATGCTGACCATATTTTCTCCTACAGATTTTTCAAGACATATTTTAATCACAAGGTATTTCAAAAACTAAGTGTTTATTATTTAATAATTAGGGGAAGAAAATGTAATTATATATAATCTATTCGACTCAATGTGTGATGAAAAGGGTTTTTGGTTCGATCTTATACCAACAACCTCTTAATTTCACGTCGATTTGAAGACATAAGGTGGTAGGTAGGAATCAATACTTGATCCAACTAGAACCGGAGGATCTACCCAGGATAAATCCTAAGTTAGAAATAGCAGTCATAGGTATGATTGGGATGAATGTATATGGGATTAATGCCGACAAAAAGATTGAGTTATAAACACTGAACTTACACAAACAAGGTGTTAGTAATTGTCGTCTTGGGTATGCATTGAAGGCGTTGAAGAATGAAAAAGAAATGTATGGATAAAGGGTCTAAAAGAAAATCCTCCACAACAACTTAATGGCAGAAACCGGGTCAATACATATGCTGTCAGAATCACAAGTTGATTGCTGACATTGAAAACGACATCATGGACCCAGTGATGCAATGCACAACCCTTCCCAACCATTCGGGTTTCTCTCAACAGAAACTTGTCTCATTTGTCACGGAGATACACACGTTATCTATTGACATCTCACTCCGAGATTGTTGATATTGAATAGGTGGGCAAACTGCTCACCTCGAGTACTAAACCCAAAATGCACTAATCGAGTCTAAGAGCAAGAGATCAATCAAATTTCGTTAGGACACATTCATTTCATAACACTGTTGAACCATCAGGTTCACAAGCTGTTATCAAGAGTCCTACGCAATATCATTGTGATATTTGCCAGAACATTCAGAGTGATACTCTTTAGTATTCACAATGACGAATGGAAATCCTTCCAGTGTCATCATCAAACAGCACTGCGGTAGGTGACTTGTGAGATTCTATATGAATCAAACTTGTGACAACTGGATATCGATTTGGTCCAGTAAATGAATTGACGGTTGATGAATTTTGATAAAAACAGGACACTCTCGATGTGCTACAAAAAACTCTTTAACGAGTGACACGTCGATTGATTTTCAAATCAATTTTCTCGTTTATCACCTAAACGTAACTTGCATGGTCACAAACAGGTGGTAACGGCAACTCAATCCCTTTCAAATGCTCAATTACGAAGACTACTATTCTAGGAAAGCTCAAGATTGAAAGACAAAGACTTCCGCTAACCTGATTTAAAGCTTTCAGATAATGCAAAAGTTATGAGGATGTTGGTCAAAGACACAGATCGCAAGATGGGCAAAGACGGATAATGACATTGACAAAGGCTCAAAGTCAAGTTCGCAATGCATGAAGGAACCACGTTTACAATAGTTAACGGAAGGGACAAAAGTCCAAGAACACTCGAGCTTAACACAAAAAGCAATCTCATGATCTCTCATGTGGAGTGTCATCAATGAACTAACTTTGTGGGAGGTTGTTAGCCTTTAAATTTATTGAGTCCAATAAAGGAAGCTTGTTCCCGTGTTCAAGGACCTCAATGCGGGGAGATTGTTAGCCTCAATTTATTGAGTCGAACAAGGAAGCTCGGTCACTCTACGATGGAGCTTCGGTCTTTAATTAGTTAACGTTGTAATAGGATATTATCGGGAATCGGGCTCGATAGTTAATCTAATATTGTATATGTTTCGGGTTTAATCCCAAGCAAAACCCGAGCCCGGGTCCTAGTTAAATATCCCGCGCGTACCTTCAACGCGACGGGGTATATATACTTTTTCTTCTTTAGAAAAAGTAAGTTGTTTCATTTTCTAAATATTCCATTTCTCTTTTCTCTCTCATTTCTCTCTCCTCTTTCTCTCTCTAAACAACTCACCCTCTTTCTCTTTTCTTGTTCGATTTGTGTGATATATATGTTATGAAGTGTTAATAGGGATCCTACAAGTTAGTACTGCTTGCTATATCTTTAATAGGGTAAGAGTGACAAAACCTCAAAACAAAC
The DNA here is from genome assembly GCA_026074375.1 of Tanacetum coccineum. NCBI lineage: Eukaryota > Viridiplantae > Streptophyta > Magnoliopsida > Asterales > Asteraceae > Tanacetum > Tanacetum coccineum. The sequence goes on along the minus strand of BQNB010019523.1, from coordinate 45,852 downwards.
TCCTATGAGCTTTGTTAGGCCACAAACAATTATTAGATACATAAGACCTTTTGGGTGTATGTTACCATTCTAGATCTCTTAGTTGTGTGGGGGTTTGAGATGTGTTGGGGGAGGTGCCTTGGCAAGTTTTGATGGAAATCCAATGATGGATTCTTTGCTTGGTTTCTCACTAAATAGCATAAGCCTATAGTGGTTTATAATTTAGTAACCATAAGGGAGGTAGAAGTATATCTGCTTGTTAATTTTCTTGAGGATAAACCCAATGTCAAAGGAGTAGGATATAGATGGATGTTTGATATTGACTATCTTCTGGATTTATAAATATATTCCTGTATCTTTGGAGAATCAAGCTAACCACATGCAGGTACTTCAGAGGTAACTAACAATGCAGGTACTTCACAAACTCCAAATTCAGATGCTTTTGAGGAAAAAGATGAGGAAGTAGAGCTTATTGTTGTACCTACAGCTGTAAAGATTCCTGAAGAAAAAGTTGAATCAAGGACATCTTCCACAAATTCAAAGAAAGAGGAGACCTTGACAGAACCTCAAAAAGAGAAGAAGGATTCCTCTACTGACACTTTAGAAGATAATCCTAAGATTCAAGCTTTTAGAAGAGAGTTGGAAGAAATTGCCCTAAAGCATTTAGGGACAGTACCTGAAAACAACTCTATCAGTACTCCTTGGTATGATCATTGAAGAAGCTCCTATAATCATTGAAGAAGCTCCTAAGAAGTCAAGGGAACAAATTCTACAGGAGGAAGTTAGCCTTGCTGAAGCAATCAGATTGGATACTTTACAGAAAGAAGAGGAGGCTAAACAAGTACACTTGAATTCACTCTTAGCACAAAGAATTGCAGAAGAAGAAGAATTGAATGAGCAACAAAAGAAAAGAAGAGCTCAAGTTCAATTTGAAGCTCAGCATTACACAGATGAAGATTGGGATCTTATTAGAGCAAAGATTGAAGCTAATGCAGAGTTGTCAAAGAGTGTACTAGGAAGTGACTTACAAGGAGAAGACTTTGCAAAGAAGATGGTTGAACTGGTAAATCAAAGGAAGAAACATTTTGCAGAAGAAAGAGCAAGAGCTAAAAGAAATAAGCCCATGACCCAATCACAGCTGAGAACATATATGATGAATTACTTAAAGAATCAGGGGACATGGAAGCTATCTCAGCTGAAGAATTTAAGTTTTGTAGAAGTGAAAGAAGAATTTGATAAGCTGGTGAAGCAGGTTGAATCTTTTGCACCTATAAACTTTGAAGCTACAAAAGACAGTCTGAAAAGATTTGGTGAAGAACTTCAAACAAAGACTTCAAAAAGACTAAAGAGTGATGAAGCAAAAGATGATGAGTCTACCAAGAAGACTGGAAAGAGGAGGAAACAGATAGCTAGGAAAGGTTTATATTCTGACAAAACTGATGAGGATGAATCTGAAGATAGTAAAGATGATGATCCTATTTCAGGTACAAATATTCCTATTAATCCTGTTCCTGTGGCTATAAAACCCCCAAGTATAGCTACTTATAAGATCATCAAGCAAGGAGAGAAAGGTGTGTACCAAATTGTTAGGGAAGATGGAGCTGATATAGTGTACATAAATTTTGGAGCTATGCTGAAGGACATTACTAGGGATGATCTTACTGAATTATATAGGATTGTTATGAACAGATATGGTGTGAATGGACCAGAGGATGAGCTTGAGAAGGTACTTTGGGGATATTTAAAGAATATGTTTGAGGAACCCCTTAGTACAGATCCTATTTGGAGTTTATTAGGTCAACAAAGGATCATAAGTTGGAGATACTATGATACATGCAAAGTACACTTTTTGAACTTGGAGTTAATGGATATATATATGCTAATTGACAGACAATATCCTTTATCTTTTGAAGTATGTAAGGCTATGCTAGATAAAAAGCTTCAAGGAGGAAAACCAAATGAGGATTGCTACAGACTTTTGAAATGGATGGAGAAGCAAGCTGGTATTAGGAAGTAATGGAGATGAGGAGAATAACACTTGGTGGAGGTGCTATGCACTAACACAACAAATGGTTATCAGTCCACCATGTCTAACAGACATAAGGACTGGCTAGTCCAGGAGCAAACGGCTCTTGGTAAAGACTTCTCAAATCCGTTAATGGCTGACAATTTGCCAAAAATTATATGGTTATCAACTCACCATATCTGGTTAGTAAAGAGTTGGCTAGCCCACAAGTTTATGGTTTGTGGTAAAGGCTGTGGAAAAACCATAACTAGTCCATATTAGATGGTTGACACTTTACCAAAAAGTGGATGGTACATCAACTCACCAAGTTTCATGTACAAAGAGTTGATATGGTAATCAATCCACCATGGAATTTACCTTTTCTAGGTGCCAAAGGATTGACTAGCCCTGAGCAAACGGCTACAGGTAAAGGCATATCAAATCCGTTTATGGCTGTAATGGTTTGCCAAAAACCATATGGTATTCAACTCACCAATGTTTCATGTACTGAGAGTTGAAATGGTTTTCAGTCAACCATGGACATGTACCTTTCTGGTGTCCAAAGGACTGACTACTCCAAAGTAAATGGCTAACTGGTAAAGAGACATCAAATCCATTTAAAGTTTCAATGATTCACCTCTCACAGGAGTTAACATACCTAGAAGTGATGAGAATAGTCTAAAACCATAAGATTTGATGTACGTATAGTCAATGTTGCTGATATAAAGGGATGCTGAAAAGCTTTGAAGAATAGTTGCTGTTGAGATAAAAAATAGATGATTTGAAGAATTGCAGATCAAGAATAATTAGAAGAGTTTTATTTACAACATCCTCAAGAAGCTCAAATTGAAGACATTTGAAGAAACTTGAAGTTCACAGGTGAAGATCAAGTTAGGGGAGGATTGTTGGGAAATAGATTGTAAAAGACTTAATACTGGTAATATAACAGTTAAGTCTGGTAGTATAAGTTAGTTATGGTAGTACTAAGTTAATACTGGCAGTACTAGGTTAAGTCTGACAGTACTAAAGTTAGTACTCGTAGAATAGCAGTACTATAGTTAGTACTGGTTGTATTTAGTTAAGTCTGTTTATATAACAGAATAGTAATAACTATCTTAGAGATATCTTATGAGATATCTTAGGAAAGGATATGCATTATTCTTTCACACGTTTGTAAAGCCATTAGGGTTTCCTTGGTGTATAAAAGAAACCCTACGGCATAGAGTTTTATATATGTAATAGAAGCATTGAAGCTTAATAGAAATCAATAGCAAATTTAGTATCATAGTTCTTCTTAATTCTTGTGTTAAGATTCCGCATTAACACTTGATATTCATAGTCAGTGTCTCTCACATAGTTGATTTGGATTTATTCAAGTTAACAATTGTCTTACAAAGGCTATATAGATCCAAGACCAAGGACGTACATAAAGTACACAAAAAGCACATATCAATGTGAAAACTAACACAAATGTATATTCCTTTTCGGAAGAATCGTAACCGATAATGTATTGTGCGAATGTATTGTATGATTGTTGGAGAAGAAAGGATTACATGATATGCAATGTTAAAACTAATACATTTGGGAAAAAAATTAATAAGAGTTCCTCCGCCTTCTATTGATCCTATTGTAGCGGTTGCTGTGATCCTCAAGGAATAATTGACAGCTAGGGTTTTAGTTCGTCGTTGCTTTAAGGTAATCACAATGCTATAATGCAGTCAATATAATTGTGATAATTACCCAATACTTGAAAAGGACGAGAAGATATTTAACAATTAATTTTTGAATCTCCTTGCAGTTTATGGATACATTTAGGTGCTGTGTATTTTGTTACCATTATCGTGTGTTATCTTCTCTATAAGGTAAGTTTTACGATTCCTGTCATATCTTCATGTCTTATATCGGATGTGATGTATCTATGCAATGCAATGCTGTTTTTTTGTTTGAACTAAATGATCTCACTTTAAATCTCTCAGGAATACAAATATATAGCTTCAAAGAGGATCGATTATTTCTGTTCATCGAAGCCTCAACCTCATCAATTCACTATTTTAGTTAGCAATATACCTGTTCCAAAAGGAAACACAGTTCGCAATAGTGTTGCAAACTTTTTCACTGAAAATCATCCTGTCACATATCTAGCTACTGTGGTGGTTCATCGAAAGAGCTAAGTTTGGACTATCACTGTATGTTTTAATAACATTATACACTTCTTCGATAAGTGCTACTGTGTTAGTAGTTTTTATTAAATTTGAATGATTTTTTCTCCTGAATCCTATGGAGAATATCTACAATAAGATTAAGAATTTCAGAAAGGTTCCAAATCAGCGCCAGTACATGCGTTTAGATCAGTTTGAACAGAAGTTAAATGAATTGGAGGGGAGTGTCAGGTCACTTGAAAACTTAATCTCTGACCTGAGATTGGAGCTACCAGGCAATCAAACTTCAGTTGAAGTGAACCGCAGTGATGTGCATGCTAACAAGACAAACTGAGGCAAGAGTGGTGACATGTTATTTTATATTGCTTTTAGGTATAGTTGTTGCTTTTGGGTATAGCTGCAAATTGACCACACAACTTTCTTTATCTTTTGCTTTCCAGATTTGATAACTACTTTTGATCATTGGTTTTATATTTAGTTACAATGTTAGTCACACACTTTGGTTTCTTTGTGTTGTATTGTCTGACTGCATACTACTACTTCGCTAAAAGTAACATTAGTAGTAACATTATTTCCTGCACATGTTTACCAAATTTGCGACTCCGTCCACCGTGAACAAACCTAGAAGGCCACGCCCTGTTGCTAACCGTCCCTCTCGCACTGTTGGAGTCATCGGTCTATTTTTTTATGATTGAAACTTTAAGTTTCTTTAAACCCCGCGCTCTGAACACACATAAGTTATCAAAACCGTCGCCCGCCAAACATCTCGCAGCGGAGCGCGGGCAGGCAAACTCGTTAATAATCACACCTTGCATTTTCACCGATTGTTCTACTTCGGAAGAAAAAAAGCTGCTAATAAAATAATTGCTCCACTTATTTGATCTAACCAGAAATGGTATGGTTTGCTAAAAAATTTAAAAATCATTAAGGTAATATTGTAAAGGATAAGATTCTTATTCGTTTCAAAATTGCCTTTTTTTGCATGAGTGAATCGGTTCTACAATTTAAAAATATCTACAATTCAGATAAAAAAGTTAGATGAATGAATTCTTGAATTGTAGTAGTCGGATGATAGAAAAATGAAACATATCTTACGTGATTTTTTAGGATGCGATGGCAGTGCTTTTGAATGCAAGTTTCTCCTCGAAGCTTGAAATTCCCCATTGATTTCTGATGATGATAGCGTTAGGGTTTATGAATGATATTGGTTTTGGTTAATTGAATACATAGTGATTGGTTTACATCTAGTGTTGGGTGCTCCAAAAAAATGGAAGCTTGCATGAGAAGTTGGTATAAAAAGTCTTATTTTCTTAATTATTGTTTGACTTCCTAATATAACGTCCTAGTTACCATAGAATTACCGCATTTCCATATATAAAAACTGAATTTTTAACATTCGGTTTTTTCAACAATAGGTGGTAAGAGAAAAGTTCTATGTAGAACACTATATAATTAAAGAACAATTTACTTCATCTCAACCATCCATTTTATTTTCATCTAATGGTTTAGATTAATTCATATTTTAATTTAATTAAAAAACCCATTTTCGTCCTATTTTTTAAAAATTAAATATCTCACAAAACGTTAATCGTTACGCAAAACGAAACATACCATCGCGACGAGAATTAAATCATCTTTCTATAGAGGGGCACTTCTATATACTTTCGACGAACTTTTTTTTCGATTATTATTTTCAGTCACGGCTAAAAAAATCAAATGTGATTTTACGAAATCACATGTGATTGTGATACAAATCACATGTGATTTTTTCAGACGTGACTGAAAAAAATTCGGAAAAACGTTCGTCGAAAGTATATAGAAGTGCCCCCTATAGAAAGATAAAAAAATACTCGTCGCGATGGTGTATTTTTTTTCTTTTGACGATTTACCGTTTGCAAGATATTTTATTTTTAAGTAAAATTAGATAAGAAACTACAAGGAGGAAAGCCAGATGAAAATTGCTACAAAATGTTAAAAAATGATGGAAAAGCAAGCTGGTATTAGAAAGTAGTGAAGTTAGAAGTCTAGGATAGAGATCGAGAACGAATAACCACTTGGTGGAGGTTGCTATTGCACTAACACAACAAAATGGTTATCAGTTCACCATGTCTAATAAATAAGAATGGCTAGTCCAAGAGCAAACGCTCTTGGCAAAAGACTTTCAAATCTTCTATGGTTGACAATTGAAATAAGTTGGTTGGTTTTCAACTCACCATATCTGTTTAAGGTAGAGTTGGCTAGCCCAAAGGTTATGCTTGTGGTAAAGGCATGTGGAAAAAACATAACTAGTCCATTAGATTATGGCTTATGTAAGGACAAATTGCAAATCCATATTTGATGTTGACACTTTACAAAAAGTGGATGGTATATCAACTCACCAAGTTTCATGTACGCAATAGAGTTGACATGGTTATCAATCCACATGGAATTTACTTTTCTAGGTGCCAAAGGATTGTAGTCCTAAGCATACGGCTTAAGGTAAAGTCATATTAAATCGTTGATGGTGTAATTGGTTTGCCAAAAATCATATGTATTCAAACTTCACCAATGTTTCAAGTACTGAGAGTTGAAATGGTTTTCAGTTAACCAGGACATACACTTTGGTGGCAAAGGATGATACTAGAGTGAAATGGCTAACTGTAAAGAGACATCAAATCCATTTAAAAAACTTTCGATTGTCACTATCACAGGAGTTCAAACACTGGAAGTGATAGAATAGGACTGAAACTTTTTGATTTGTGTACAAACATTGTCATGGTGCTGATACAAAGGATTCTGAAAGAGCTTGTTGCTGCAAAGATATAAGAGAGACTTGAAGTGATTGCAGATCAAGAACAACTTTAAAGAATTCTTTTACAACATCTCAAGAGCTAATATGTTTAAGTAAAGATCAAGATTGTTTTGAAGAAATTGACAGTTCATAAGTGAAGATCAAGTTTAGGGGAGGATTGTTGGGAAATAGATGTAACAGACTTTATTATAGTAGTATAAAGTTAAGTCTGGGTATATAGTTTAGTTCTTGTTAGTATTGAGTAATACCTGCAGTTACTAAGTAAGTCTGGCACGTACTAAGTTTAGTACGGTAGAGTATAGTCAGTACTTGAGTTAGTTACTGGTCATAGTTAATTCTGTTTTATAGTTAAGTCTGTTTATGTAAAAGAATAGTAATTGTTATCTTAGAGATATCTTGGAGATATCTTAGGAAAGATGAGTATTATCCTTTTACATGTTTGTAAAGCCATTAGGGTTTACTTTGTGTATAAGAGGAACCTAAGGGACAATGTTGATGAGTAGTTTTTGAGAGATATTAATAGAAGCATAGAGCATTAATAGCATTTTTAGTATTATCGTTTCTCTCTTTACTCTTGTGTTAGATTCGCAGTAACACTTGATAATTCATAGTTCTGTGTCTCTATATCGTTGATTTAGAATTTATCCAAGTTATCTATCATTTACAAAGGTAGTCAGATCCTAAACAAAGGACCTACATTAGGGATTTTAAATTTGCGAAGAACGAGAAATGATAGTGTTATTTACAAGTAGGATGCAAAACGAGGATTATTTGGAAATCTTAAAAGCTTACAAGTGTAACTTGTCGCTTTTTCTCCCCGAAGCTCTTAACCTGACTAATAAACGTGCTTAATCTTGCTTTAACTTTAAACCGACGTTTTCTAAAAAGAAGCTCTTTCAGAACGAAAAATATTTATTAGTTCAGCTTTATACTTGAGTTTCTAAAACGAAATTTTCTCTATTACGGAAAATATGTTGCAAAAAAAAAAAAATAATAAAAATATATATATATATATATATATATATATATATATATATATATATAATATAAACTGTGGGCTGATAAAGGTTTACTGCATCTTGCCGGCTCACAACCGATGTTGCAGTCTTCAAAACAAAGCCCATAGTGAGATAATAAATGCCAAAGTGCATTCGTAAGTGTTATCAATAAGAAACCGTCGTCAGACTAAGTCACTACATCTTGTCGACGCGTGGCCGATGTTTGTAGTCAATGTAAAATGATGGCGGTTTTATAGTATGATTATAGAATAAATGACTAATAAGAAAAATTTAATGGTTAAGATTTCTTTTTCTAAACTCAAGTATAAATTTTTTCTTTATGTGAATTATTTATTTTGTGATCTAAAAACAACTTGCTCTAAGACTTCATAAGTTGTTGGTTGCCGTCAGTAGATTTATTCGATTAAGTATTCTCCGTGGGGTGTCAAAACCTGGGCCCTTAGCTGAGAGGCTGGGACGTTTCGAGAAGAAAGGTCGTCTACATGAATAATCACACCAATGAGATTCATTAATTTTTTGATGTTTGCGTGCTTAAGTAGTATTGTTATTTTGGTAATCTAAGAATTTGGCCTAAGCAGGGTGGAGTATCTCGCTCTTACATTGGAACATTCTCTGTGGCGGTCTCCCTGATAACCTACGTCGAATCGGCTGGGATCTATCGAGAATATGCTGCGTTCGTGGGCGCATCTAGTCTTTTCCCAGATTTTTTAGTAAATTATCGTTGTGCCACATAAACTGTTAGCTACTTTCTAAAACTGTCGATCTTAATTTAACTTAAAATTAAGCACAATCACTCTAATTGAATAATTGTTGGGAGCAAAAAGTTGACAAGTCATAAGTTATAAGGTAGTGTTAGCAGCTTTACTTGTTCTTAACGGTGATTTCAATTTTATGCTTAGCTTGGGACTAGTGAAAATCGGGGACGTTGAATTTATCCAATTCGGACATCCATAGATTATTCTTTGGACGTTTTCATTCTATGATTCCAGTGTAGATAAAATAAAGGGAATTCAACAGGTTGTTAAGTTGAGAAAAAGGAAAATACAAAAATATTAGGATGTAGTGTAAATACAAAAATGGTGAAACGAGACTGTCGAACAACTATTGATTCTTTAGTTTCCTCTTGACGAACACCTTAGTACTTTTGAGGTTATTAGTCGAATGGGATTGAGATTCTTGGTTTTTTACATTGTATATTCATAAACATTGCGTGAGGACACGGCAATATCTTAGTATGGGGGATTTTGGTATGTGCTTAATTACACATACCGTTTTTCCATTAAAATCGGACTTAAATGACTAAAAACGTACCAAAAATACATTATATTTGTATGTTTTGTATTTGTATTGTGCAGGCGGATATTCAAGAAAAAGATGAAAAAGAAAGCAAAAAACGACAAAACCGAGCACGGGAATGAAAAGAGCATGAGTAAAAGTCAAATCCAAAGTCAAATCAAAACAAAGTCAGTCAAAGTAAATAAGTCAACTGAAAAGTCAACCATGGCAAAAGTCAAGTCACCGAGAAGCTGAATCAGAAAAATACAAACTTGAGGGACCAAAAATGCCAAATCATAAAGTTGTATGTCAAGGATAAAAGGTTCAAGGGCTGAAATTGCAATTTACCTAAAATATAACTTTAGGGGTTGATTCTGCCAAACCTCTAAAGTTATATCACACAAGGACCATGCATGTAATTAACATGCATGAGTTGAGGGGGCATTTATGCCATCTCCCCAAACTTGTATCACCACAAGGACGAAAATTGCAAGATACATATAGGAGTTGAGGGGCTGTTTTTGCCATTTGCCCAAACTTTTTCCCCTGTGTTAGCAAATCCAGGACACTGTACCACCCAAACATTCCGCCAAAAACACCACTTACATTGTTATCTTCACCTTTTTACCCTGAACTAAACAACACTAAGGATAAACCTTCCCCCCCCCCCCTCTCCACTAACCTTCTAAGTCACATGGTGCCATGACACTTGGAGCATCCTATGTTGAGCACAAATTCTATGGTTGTGAATGAATTTTTAAAGAAGCAAAGAGATCTAAGGGATGAGATGACTTTGGGAAACCTCTCACTCAACAAAAACACCTCTGGATTGCTCTCACAGAAGTAACACAACCCAAGAACCAAGATTGAAGATTTGTTAGCTATAAATAGGGCCATTGTAACCCTTTGGGGGAGATCTCAATATATATAGTCTTTTATCAGCCTATTTACTGCTTATTGTAACCTTCCTTTCAGGGCTTGTACTATTTTTACAGTTATAAATGAACATTTGAGGAATTTATGTTAAAATCCCATTTTTAAATTTCAAGTTTTAAAGTTGTTTTAATATTCTAAAAGTCTCTAAAAGCTCTTATCAGGACTTAATTATAAGCTACTTTCATTAAGCAAAAAAAAAGGTTAAGTAGTTAATGAAAAATTAAAAAAATCCACTCAAAATTCACCTCAGCTTAATTTTTGGACAATAAGCCAGAAATGGATGGGCTTATGGACACCACCAGCTTATCTTTGATAAACTGGAGCTTGTAGACAAAGCTTTTAATAGCTTATTTGCCCTTGTTTAGAGCAAAGGGCCTTGTAAGTTACTTTTTCTTCATTTTAGCTTATTAACTTGCATTTGCTTATTTACTGCTTATTAGTGCTTATTGCTTATTTGTATTTGCTTATTTATGCTTATTAATGTTGTTTAGTGCTTAATTCTAGTCTTGTAGTTAGAAATCACTTGTGCAAGTTTTACTTAAAACTGTCAAATTTTTTGCTTATAAACTGTTAGATTTTTATTTGCTTATTTAAGTGCTTATTTGCTACTGTATTGTGCTTATTTGGCTTAACATGCATGTATAATCATCTATTTTTAAGTCCCTTAGTTTAATCTCTAAAAATCAGCTCTAAAAAGAGATTTTAAGACTTAAAAGGGTGTTTGGGTCAAGGGTTAAAATGGGTCAAAATCGATTTTAAAACCATTGGGTCACGTGGACAACTTTGTTAAGCCATTTTTAAACCTTAATAAGTTGTTTTTAGGAATTTTAAAGTTCAAACATGCTTTTTCTAAGAGTTTTGTATAAGTTAGATGCAAACTGTCACGTTAAGACAGTTTGCATTAAGCTATTATCATCAGTTGTTCAACCCAGTTATGTGCACTTGTTTTTAAACTGACTTTACGATCACACACCATTCTTAGAAAATTAGTGGTCGTTACTTTAGTTTGCATTTGGCCCATGTGGGTTTGGATCAAATGCTGTCAAGTATCATTTAGCCAATCATTGGCTCTTATTAATGCTCCCTCGGATCAAGTGAGAACAGCAGGTGGATCAAACCGTTGGAAGTATGCGACGTGCCCAATTACACAGCTTACCTTATACGCTTTAACTTTAGACCTTTGGATCAGTTTTGATTTTCTTGAAATTAATTTGAGGTCTAATAAAAATTCATCGCCACGTGGAGTGCTTCCATTCGCCAAACTAATTACTAGTGGAGTGGCACATGAGGCTTTATGAATTAATTCCTATGCACGTGACTTTCATTTGAGATGAAATAAAAAAATGCGTTCTTCATCATAAACATTTCTTGCAACGAAAATTCAAAGGAGATGCCACGTGTCGCAAGATGATTGGCTCAAAAGAAGATAGTGGAGAGGCACATGCATTTCTTTTGATTTAATTTTGGCTCACATTAGCCTTGCATCAGCAGTAACATAGATTAGTTTTATTTTGTGCTTCATATGGGCTTTTGTTGGACTTAGCAATATATTGGGTTGGCCCGGCCCATAAAACGAGTTATAGGCTGGCCCATTAAGATCCGAGAGCATCGTTAGACTCTTTTTCTCACGCTCTTTCTACTGGTATTCTCGGGGACTTTTCGCGACTTCAACTTAGCTTGAGTAATAATTAGACTTGACCAAATTGAGCCCGATAATTCCCGTTTTGCACCGTTTTTAATCCTTTTACCTGCAAGACATAAAAAATATCAAACAAACATATTTGCAATATAATTAAGCGTATTTTAGTATTTTTAGTTCGTTTTATAGTGTTTTACGGGGTATAAACGATGTATGTTTTAGCAACTATCAGCCACGGTTATAGAGAACAAGGTTGAAACCTTAACTATAACTACTTTTCTTTTTCCATCCACGAAAGTCCTCCGTGCCACTACATCTCCTGAATAGTATGTAAAGATATATAACTATTATACTATTATATAAATAACTTGTGTTATTTACCACTGGGTTGTTGACAAAGTGATGTCTTCTCCCAACCATCCTACTTTTTATATTGAGGATGCTTTTTCCTCTAACTTTCCGGACTATATCCCGGTTTCCCCGGACTATGTCCCAGCTTCACCAGTAAAAACTTATTCTAGCTCTTCAAATAACTCATTTGGTGTAGTTCCAATAGCTTCACCAACTCTTTCACTTTTTCATGATGACCCCTATATAAAGGTCATGCATGCATACTATGCTAAAGAATCACCTCGTCCACCGCCAACTATTGTGCCTCCATCTACAATACTATCTCCAATGTTTAATCCTCAAGAATTCTTTCTTCCGGAGGAATTATTGTCACCTAAGAAACAAGGTCATAACCAATCATTCTCCTTTACTTTCGCCCTACCTCAAGAATTTGAGATGGGAGAAAGCTCTCGTAAAACAAGTTTGGAACGTCAAAAGGAGCAAATTGAGGAAATTCTGAATCACCTGGATGAACTCTCTCTCGACCGCATTGAGCACATAAAAGACAAAATAGAAGGTCTCAAAAAAGGTCGGGTGATTACACAACAAGATTTCGACAATCTGGAAGTTGAACTTCAAAAGGCTCATGCTCGAATTGCTAAACTTCAAAGAAAGCAAATGGGAAATAACAACAAGATTGCTCTGACTCACTTCAGGATTGCTAATCTAGAACAAATCATCGAAGAAATCCAAGTCCGTCACCAAACAGACAAGGAAAGTCTTCTGAATGCAATCTATGAACTCAAGAACAGCCAGAAAGGACCATCGAACTACTAGATTAGATACTAGTTATAGCTATTAACCTAGCCACGAGATGTGTGGTATAAATAACAACACTTGTCAAATTTTGACTGTACAGTACAAAGGCAAGTTGTTCATGATATACTACAATGGCAATCCCGTTATACCTTGTTGTTTCATAATACCAATTTATCCATCCTAAAACAATTTCTCATTATCTCCGTCTTCATCAGTATGAATCTTACATAGACCTAAAAAAAAAAAAAAAAAAAAAAAAAAAAAAAAAAATAAAAAAAAAAAAAAATAAAAAAAAAAAAAAGAAAATAAGTATCTATATCACTATTGTTAAAAGCCTTAAATTTGAATGCTTATTTTAAGTATTTTAAGACTTATGATATCATTCTTATTACGTGTTGCCTTATGTTGATATAATGCCTCCTAAAAGGACGTCAACATCTGAAGCACTAGCCATGACTCAGGCTGCCATCAAGAAATTAGTTGCTGATAGTGTTTCCGCAGCTCTGGAAGCACAAGCCGCTAACATGGCAAATACTGATAATACCACTAGACCAAGAGAAGCTCCTGTAGCAAGACAATGTAGCTACAAAGAGTTCATGACTTTCAACCTATCAACTTTAAAGAGTACAGAAAGCGTTGTTGGACTCAACCGCTGGTTTGAAAGAACTGAATCAGTGTTTTCCTAAAGCAACTATACCAAAGACTGCAAGGTGAAGTTTGCTACTGGTACTTTAACTGAAGAATCTCTATCCTGGTGGAATTATTTTGCCCAACCTATTAGGATAGAAGAAGCTTACAAGATTACCTGGGTTGAATTCAAGAAGTTGTTGATAAAGAAGTACTGTCCCCGAACTGAGGTCCAGAAGATGGAAAACGAATTTTACCATCTGACTGTGAAGGGGAATGATCTCAAGACATATGTGAGAAGATTCCAGGAATTGGCAACCTTATGTCCCACTATGGTGCCAGATTCTGAGAAAATGATGGAAGTTTTCATCGGGGGATTGCCTCGAAGTATTGAAGGGAATGTTACTGCCTCAAAACCTCAAACTCTAGAGGAAGCCATTAACATAGCCTAAAGGCTAATGGATCAGGTAACAAAGCACACTCCAGTGCAAGTATCAAGTGATCACAAACGAAAGTTTGACGACAGAAGAACTTTCAACAATAACAACAACTACCGTAACCCTAACAACCGCTACAATAATTACCAACCACAACAGAACAGAAGACAGGAAACCTTCAGGTCTTATGCTGCCACCCCAACTGAAAATAGTGTGTATACTAGAAACTGTCCCTTGTGTAAGAAATGCACTCTGCATCATACAGGACCTTGCACTGTTAAGTGTAATACTTGTAACAAGGTGGGCCATCTGACCAAGAACTACAGAAACAAAGGGCCAGCCACTGGAAGTAATCTGCTACCAGTAACAGTTACTTGTCATGCATGTGGAGAGAAAGGGCATTATGCAAATCAGTGCCGAAAGACCACCAACAACAGTGCCCAGGGAAGAGCCTACATGTTGAGGGATAGGAATGCTCATCAAGACCCGAACGTAGTCACGGGTATGTTCCTTCTAAAGCAACATCTAGCTAGAGTATTATTTGATTCTGGAGCTGATAAAAGTTTCGTATCCATATCTCTTGCCTCTATATTAAATATTCCACCTATTACAATAGATACCTTTTACAATATCGAAATGGCTGACAGAAACCTAGTAAGCACAAACACCGTCATTCAGGGTGCAACTCTGACCTTGTTTAAACCACCTTCGAAATTGATCCTTAGTCGATCAAACTCCGGTAGGGTTCACGTCGTCACTGGTATGAGGATTTGGTATCAAGTATCATGCTAGGATTATCTGTGACGAGAAAGTCGTCCACATTCCCACCGACGGTGAAACTTTAATCATCCGAGGTGATCGAAGTAAAACTCGACTAAGCCTCATATCCTGTATAAAAACTGAAAGGTATATATCCAGGGGATGTCAAGTTTTCGTAATCTAAGTAATGGAAAAGAAGTCAGACGAGAAAAGACTAGAAGATATCCCAGTAGTTAGAGAATTCCCGGAAGTTTTTCCTGAAGATCTACCTGGCCTTCCTCCTGTTCGCCAAGTAGAATTCCAAATCAATCTAATTCCAGGAGTGGCACTTATAGCCCGAGCACCTTATAGATTAGCTCCTTCAGAAAATGCAAGAACAATCTGAACAACTTCAAGAGTTAATAGACTGAAGGTTTTATTCCGAACCAAGTAACTTTCAACTTGGAGCCCACTGTCCTTATTTGTTAAAAAGAAAGATAAGGATCTATCAAAATGTGTAACAATTACCGGTAGTTGAAATAAGACTTACCGTAAGATATCGTTACCCATTACCCAGTATTGATGAACATATTTGACCAACTTCAAGGTTCGAGTGTCTACTCGAAGATTGACTTAAGATCA
Organism: Tanacetum coccineum; assembly: GCA_026074375.1. Classification (NCBI taxonomy): domain Eukaryota; kingdom Viridiplantae; phylum Streptophyta; class Magnoliopsida; order Asterales; family Asteraceae; genus Tanacetum; species Tanacetum coccineum. The sequence goes on along the minus strand of BQNB010019523.1, from coordinate 30,456 downwards.
GGCTATCATCAACTGAGAGTAAGGGATAAAGATATTCCTAAGACTGCTTTCAGAACAAGATACGGACACTATGAATTTCAAGTGATGCCATTTGGTTTAACTAACGCGCCTGCTGTATTCATGGATCTCATGAATCATGTGTGTAAACCATACTTGGATAAATTTGTGATAGTGTTCATCGATGATATTCTTATCTACTCTCGTAACAAAGAAGAGCATGCAAATCATCTGAGAATAATCCTAGAATTACTCAAGAAAGAGAAGTTGTATGCCAAATTCTCCAAGTCTGATTTTTGGATTCGTATCGTGCAATTTCTTGGATACTTAATTGATAGTCAAAGACTTTATGTTGACCCCGCCAAGATTAAAGCAGTTAAGAATTGGACATCTCCTACTACACCCATAGAAATACGTCAATTCTTAGGACTTGCCGGTTATTATCAGAGATTTATCAAAGATTTCTTGAAGATTGCAAAGTCTTTGACTGAATTAACCTAGAAAAACAAGAAGTATATCTGGGGAAAAGATCAATAGTCGGCTTTTCAACTACTTAAACAAAAGCTATATGAAGCTCCAATCTTAGTATTACCATAAGGAAATGACAATTTTGTTGTTTACTGTGATGCATCCCATCAAGGTCTGGGAGCGGTGTTAATGCAAAGAGAGAAGGTTATTGCATATGCATCCCGACAACTTAAGCCTAATGAAGAAAACTATACCACTCATGATCTCAAATTAGGAGCAGTAGTGTTCGCTCTTAAAATTTGGAGACTGATATGTGTGAAAACACATATCCGTTTTATATCAAAAATGGCCCTTAAAAGATAAAATTGTGCTTTAAATGCTTATATGTTGCTTGTTTTGTCTTTGTGATTGTGTAGGTATATATATAGCAAAAATCACAAGAAAACAGTCAAAATCGGACAAACACAGACACGAGAACGGAAAAGAGTGTACAAGAGCCAGGAGAATGCTTTCAAAGTCAACCATTGGTCAACTACAAGAAGACAAAACTCCCAAAAATTCCCAAAACAGCCCTCATTGTTAAACTTATTTAAAAAATAACCCTAAAAGCCCTAACATCGTTATCTTTTAATATATAAAGAAAACGATCGTTAAGTGTTCTTTATAAACAAACACAAACAACCTGTCAACCTATAACCAAGCCCAAACAACCCTTGGCCCAATCCCTTTTACCCGTGGTCCATATTCCTTGTATAAGCCCCGGGTCAAAAGAAAAAATCAAACGCACCTTTATAAGTAAAAACACGCGGGAAAAACAGTTTTAACTATTCATCATCTCTCCCGTTTTACCTCGAGCTTAAAACAAAGGGAAAATGCAAATTGACTACGTGGCTTCAAGATTCAAGTGTCAAGGTCCAAGCTGGCACAAAGAAACATCATTGAAGATCTCTTATTGGTGGAAACCCACATGGCTCGACACGCGTACTTGTAAAGAAACACATCAATCATTGGGATTTTACACTAAAGTACTCACAAAAGAAGCACAATGAGTCTGACACACAGAATGCTACGTTGGTAATCCGTGTGCTCACTCATTTAATCCAACGACTCAAAGTTATGATCCAATGATTGGCTAGATTGAAGGGACGAGATCATGGGAGCGTATAATAAACTCAGGACCTAGAAGCATCCTCTGAAGGAAATAAATACAAGGTCAATCCTCACACACATGATCTTCTTTTTCAGTTTTAGTTTTTAGTAGCTTATAGAATTTTAGCTTATGTAACTTTCTTTTTAAATGTAATTTCTTATTAAGCTTTTGTAGTTTAAATTTCAAGCTTTGTAATTTGTTTTTAATGAATAAAATTAAAGTTTACCTTATAAAATCTGTTTTTATTTACTCTACTCTTCTATAAGCTCTCAAATCACTCATAAGCTCTCAAAAGCTCTTCATAAGCTCTCAAAAGCTCTTTATAAGCTCATCTAAGTCTCTAAGCTTATATTTGAGCTCAATTGATCATTTATATACTTAAACAATTAAAATAAGTTAATTACCTTTGCTTTATGGATTTTGAGCTTTTGGATGATGAACTAGCCATGGATGAGTTCATAAGACCTTACTAGCTTATCCGTGTGATAAGCTAGAGCTGTTGAATGCTCTTTGAGCACTATTGCCTTTGTTTAGCTAAGGCTTTTGTAAGTTTCCTTTAATTTTCAAGTATCCTAGCTTTACTTTTGATCATGGCTTATATTTGCTTTATAGTCTAGCTTATTGTGCTTAATTTCTTTCTCATAGGGCTATCGATAACTGTTTTGGATCATCTGTTTTTAGCTTTTGTAGTTTAGATCTTTGTTTTTGATATTTTGTCTTATAAAAATATATATATATATTAAAAAATGGGCTTCGGCTTTTGATTTCTTTAGCTTCTTGATCACTCATCCGTTCTCGTGTTCGTTTTTGACTGATTTCTTGCAATATTGGACATATCCATACCTGCACACATAAAACTCAGATACAAGCACATTTTTGCCATTTTTGATCCGTTTTGGGTTTATTTGGGTTATTTTAAGCATAAATAGATATGTGTATTCTACACTTATCAATATGCTTATATTATGCTTATAGTCTAGCTTATTTGTGCTCAATTCTATCTCATAGTGCTTATTGATCATGTTTTATCATCTGTTTTTAGCTTTAGTAGTGTAAATCTTAGTTTTTCACTTTTTGACTTATAAATCAATAAAAACCAAAAAATATTAGCATAGTTCTTAGTTCTTTGTCTCTAGCTTATTTGCTTATTAATATAAGATCATTAGGTTTGTCATAAGCTATTTGTTATCTGGTATTGAAGTTCTGATCATCAATCTATAGTTGATAGACTGAATTGGATTTTAAGTTATTTAAAGAAGTGTTTGGCATAACAGTATTAACCACAAGTTAATACTGTTAGTGGCCAATTGGTCTTGAGAAATTTGATTAGATCTCTCATTTAAGTCTGTTTAATCTAGTTTCATAAGTTAGATTAGGGTCAATCAAGTTTTCATTAGTTAGTTCTTTATAAATAATAATCTGTCTAGTCTAATTCTGCATAATAGGTTTAGATTTCTTCTAGTTTTTGCATTAGTTTTATTTTCTTGTTACTTTTGTGTTTAAAAAGTGTAGAATACAAGTTCTTAGGTCTGCAATTGCTGGTATTATGTCTTGGCTAAAATAACCAGATACATCAGCAACTTAAAAAGATAAAATGCCACTTTCTAGTTTGAATATCAGAGATTAAATTCAGAAATTAGGGTCTAATTTTTAAAGGTCAAGTAGCTTTTAGGTCATTTTACATAGGTCAAGTCTTAATTTTGTTTAAAAAGCTTATTTTAATATCTGAATTTTAGCTGCAATTTAGCTTTTTGTCATTTTAACTAAGAAAACTCAACTGGCATTGAGTTAAAAGGCCATTTTCACTTAGCTTTTTCTTCCAGCTTTGAATTTCTAAATAATTTCTAAGAGTAGTTTCTACTATCCCTTAGGTCATAGTTTAAGATGGAATAATCTAGATTGCTTATAAGTCTCTTTTGCTTATTGAAAAATTAGTTCAAAAGTAGCTTAAGGTCTGTTTGGATTTAAGTTTCTTATAAGTGCTTATTTTGATTTTCTAGCTTTTGGCCTGTTCTTTTTGCTTATTTCTTGATTAGTTTAGCTTATTAGCTTAGTTATTAAGTAGCTTATAGCTTATTTGGTCTGTTTTTAGCTTATCTTAGAATTTGTAGCTTATAAAGTTTTCTAAAAAATCAAAAATAAAGTTAAGTAGCTCTGTCAAGTTTTAAGCTGTTTTACAGCTTATTTAGTGCTTTTCATAAAAAGTTTCTTTTAGTAAAAGTGTTTATTTTCATCTTTTCTACAACTTTGTTTTTATAAGTTTTTTTAAAAAAAGGGGGAAGATGGAAATCGGGGGTGAGCAAGGCTCGAACCCCCGACCTCAACATCCTCAACCCTTTTAAACACCTCACACCACACACCACTACCATCGTGCCCTGATTATAACTTTACAAAGTTTAATACTTATATACGTTTTTGCTCTTTTAGCTTAATAAGTTGTTTTAGCTTATTACACAGCTTATTCGATAAGCTGTGTAACCAAGCTTAATTTTCCTAGGTCCCTCTTAGTTCAAGCTATTTTCCGTAATTTTTTTAGAATTTTTATAATTAGTTTAGTATTTTTAAACATTTATTTTTATTAAAAACTTTAAAAAATCATAAAAAATAGAAAAATAATCAAAAAAATATAATTCTTTTTTAGAAAATTTTCTTTTATCGTAAAGTTTCTAGGAAAATTAGTTTTGTTCCCGTAGGGTTAAAATTGCAAAATTTCGATTTTTAAAGAACGGGATTCGTTTCCATTTTCGTTTTTCGTGTTTTTAAGCTCATTTCAATTCCGTTTTTGTTCTAGTTTTCTTTAAACTTACTTTTTAGTCAATTAGAGTCTATTAAAAGAGAAAAATTCATTTTAGGTTTAATTTTGAAAATTTAGGGTTTTTTAACTGCTATTTAGGGTTCCCGTTTTGCGTTTTTAGTTAAAGTTCAATTTCTCGTTAATTAAGTTAGGGTTACTAGCCTTTTAATTTGCTTACTTTTAGGATTTTAGAAAACAATCAATCTTTGTTACCAATTCAAATCATTGTCCGAACAACAAACGTGGTCTCAATTTCACAAATCGTTGGGGAAATACGACCCGGGAATCATACTTCCCGGTTAATATACGTATAATATATATATATATATATATATATATATATATATATATATATATATATATATTTGAGAAGATTTTCCTTTCTACCTTTGTCCTCAAGGGTAGTTTGATAATTTTTTCTTCATATTATATTTTATAATTACGTGTATAAGATTGCTTCAATCAGAGACACAATCTGTATAGCACCAAATGTACTGTGTTCACTGATCATAAAAGTCTTTAGCATATCGTTGATCAGAAAGAGTTGAACATGAGACAACGTCGTTGGCTAGAATTGCTTGCAGATTACGATTGTGAAATTCGCTACCATCCTGGAAAGGCAAATGTCAAGAAAATACCAAAAACCATATACTCAGAGTAAAATCAAACGAACTCATACAAGAGAAACTTATGACAGACGTTACGGATCCAAAAGAAAATGTAAGGACCTTATCCAAATAAACGATCAACATAGCAGAACCTAAAAGCTCGAGAAAAAACTAACAACGTCGCCGGGACGGGTTACGAAACCAAGAGATAAACAACCAAGGAGTAAATATCCGTACTGAATTGTCACAGAAAAACAAATAGTGCTTAAAGGAAAAATTCCAATATTCCCTACAGAGAAGTCAACTTAGGGAAACCAGATAAAGGTACCAATAAACAAAACAGCAGATCCGAACAATCACACCCAATATACATCAAGACGTCGAATAGGAAGATAGGACCTCCTTACAACAAAGTACGATGAAGGGATTCTACACTTAGAGTTAGGAATCCTAACGAATAATCGAGCAAACGAACAACCTCAACAATAATAATACTAGGCATTTGGAAATACTAGATAGAAAAGAAACTTACTATCTATACAACTCAATTTAACATATCCTCCAATTAGGGTAAGGGAATAATTCTCTCCCCATACCACCATCCTACCAAAATGCCCTATCAAAAACAAACATATTACGCTACCACTTACAAATCAAACACAAATAAATACAATCATGGTCACAAGTCTACGTGTGTGATGCCTTTATAATTATGTTGGCCACCATAATTATAAGTGTCTCCTTTTACACGTGTACTTACTTCCAAGACTACTCATATCAATCATAATTCACATATAAGCACATATACCATATTGCACATCTTAAACCACTCTAACTCAACACATAAAGGATGCTCCATCAATTAACTACTTACTTATCTCTAAATAAAATCAAAATGACATAAAAGAACAAAAGTCTCACAGCACCTCTAAAATACAAAATGTCCGAAAGAAATTATCAATAACGTCATGACGAGGTAAAGGACAGGATAAACTTATGATGGGCCTCACTTGGGTTTAACTTTGCCTTCGCAAGAATCACCCGACTCCGCGGTTCCAGCCTTACTATGCGCATCCGACAAACGATCAACTATCCTATCTCATTCAGTTCCACAAGAGGCTCCTTTTATGGATCCTTATAACGCTTACGTCCAGTTGGGAAAATGGTTCCCCAACGAGACTTATTACGGGTGGGGAAAAATATAGCTAAAATACTTAAGAAAGTAATATATATCATACCAGATAAGGGTAGGCAAAATAACTAAAACGACAACTTAGCAAAATACTAGATATATAATCTATCCAAAAATAGAGGGGAAGCATAGCAGTTATAGCATTAAACACTTAAGCCCTAAACGCATCTACATGAAGGACTCCTAGGTTATAGTCTAGGCTCAACCACCTACTTCTTTATAACCAAAGGCTCTGATACCAATCTGTCACACCCCGCCTAGGTGAAAACACGAGGCATAACATCATGGATATCATCATAACACAATGATGTCTACTATAGAAAAATCTAAATGAAGGAAATAATCAAATGGACACTATGTGTCATGACAATACCCAACACAAGATAAAGGAGTCTTGCATTACTAAAGTAATGTCGTACACGAACAAAATAATCCAAATACTAACAATCGCACAAACAAGTTATCAACAAAATAATTGTCATAAATGAAAAGACTAGAAAAGACAACTCCACAAGCAATGCCTAGGGTCTCTCTAGCCACTCTTCCTAACATCCTTCTTATCATCATGATACTCACCTGAAAATGATGCTTAAAAACATCAACATAAAGTTGGTGAGAGTCATAGGTTTAAGACACGATATAAAATCCAAACTGCACATTACTGTGATAATAAAGAAAACATTGCAGGACAATAAATGAACTATCATACAGGCTAGCATGCACAACCAATCCAATACAATCCAATTACACGATTTCCCAGTAACGATTTATAAGACGTCTCAATCGTACCAAGGTCCCTGTGGTTACCCCCTTAGCCCCGGCCATGGTTTTTTTTACACCTCAAAGTAACCACCTGCTGCTAGGCCAAAGATCTTCCACTAAACAGGCCATGGATACCTGCAGGTGATCCCCCTGACTTAGTTCACAATTCTCAATATCACATCATAAAACATGTAGCACACAACATACAATAGTCACGTATAGTCCATGCATCTTTGACAACACATTATCACAGTAATCAAAATATTTCCAAACACTTTGCATCATTTCCACCCCCAATAAATCATAAGAAAAGAGGGGCTATGAAACTCACCAGAAGCACATGCAACTTCCAAACAATATTCACACAAACTACACAATACAAACACAAATGTGTTACACGCGACCAAGCTAAAAGCTCATGTCCATGTAACACTCATATGATGGATGTCTAAGGGTTTAATTAACCATCATGGGTCACCCCGACACCATGCCCAAACTTAACCACTTCATTAACTCCTTCCACTAGTTACTTATAATTAACTCAGAATTGCAGAATTTTATCATGACTTTACGTACCCCAAACCCTTACTTAATGACCCTAATAATTCATACCAAAAATCACCCATGTTCATTTATGAGTATATTAACTACCTTTGGATTTCCAAAAGCCATTTACATGCACAAGTACTCCTAAGAAAATCAAACTTCAAAACAGTCCCAATTCGGATCTGATTGCACACTAAAAAGTTTGGACTTATTAACCATACTTAGACATAAAATTAGAAGGTATCCTTCTGGGGTTTCTCTATATACATATGGAACTTAACTACTGTAGAAGGGCTAAGCTCAAATTCGAATTTTAAGTTAGGGTTTTACCCTCACAAACATGACCTAAATCTGACCCGTATTACTGTTTTGACAACTTTTAGTAAACTAACATTTGAATGACTTCCTCCTTAAAAACTTTTGAGGCCAGATTTTCTGGAAAGTACATTTAATGAGCTGCTATTTAGTGTCCAGAAACACTCAAAAACCTATTACCATCAAGGAGATATTCACTCGTGAACACAGCCCTAAATTCTGCTCACCCTAAATCAAGTTTTTAACGCAAATCTAACCTAACCAATTGAATGATCATGACCCTAATCAAGCCCTAATCATTCTAGCATCATTAATTATCATTAATATTATGTATTTTATGCAAACCTTAGATCCATCATAAATGATGTTACATGAATTAAAAGAATAAAAACCAAAATGAAAGAAGAACATACCTAACGATCTTTCTTGAATTAACACGATCTAACACCTAGATTTCTTGATCAAAATTTTTGTCTTCCTTAGGGTTTTGGGGACTCACTTGTACGGCAACAAGAAGAGAGGAAAAGGGATGGGCCAAGTTGATTTTATATCTATTTCCTTCTAGTCCTAGCCCAACTCAAATAAGCCTAAATTTTTTTTTTCTTTTTAAACCCTAAATCGGACGCACCCTTTTAATTATATATTTTATATTTTTTTTATTAATTTACTAATTTACTTCATTTCCTTAAGTTTTTATAAAAACCTAAGCTAATTTGATTAAACCTTTTTACTTAAACGCTACTTACTAATCTTTCTAAAAATAACTTTCATTTCACCAAACCACTTTCTATTTTTAGAAAGTTTGCTACAAACTTCTATATTTCACTTACTTCTTTCATTTCTAAAATGCCACATTACTCATAAACGCTTATCACTATATCATCCAACTATTGACGTAGCATTGCATGCAATACGCCATTCCTTTCCATTATCACTAAACGTGAACAAATGGAATACTCATCACCAAACACAAACACACACAAAATGAGATGCCCACACACCTCCAAATGATATTACGCACATTACTTAACCCACTTAGCACACATAAAATCACATAGCACCACACCTAAACACATAAATGAACTCTTAGCCATATCTAACATAAAACACAACATGCTCAAATTACAGTTATCACAGCGCCTGCTGTATTCCGTGATCGCATGTACCGTGTGTACAAACCATACTTGGATAAATTTGTGATAGTGTTCATCAACGATATTCTTATCTACTCCCGTAACAAAGAAGAGCACACAAATCATCTGAGAATAATATTGGAATTACTCAAAAAAGAGAAATTATATGCCAAGTTCTCCAAGTGTGAGTTCTGGATTCGTATCGTGCAATTTCTTGGACACTTAATTGATAGTCAAGGACTTCATGTTGACCCCGCCAATATTGAAGCAGTTAAGAATTGGACATCTCCTACTACACCCACAGAAATACTTTAATTCTTAGGACTTGTCGGCTATTATCGGAGATTTATCAAAGATTTTTCAAAAATTGCAAAGTCTTTGACTGAATTAACCCAGAAAAACAAGAAGTATATCTGGGGAGAAGATCAAAAGTCGGCTTTCTAATTGCTAAAACAGAAGCTACGCGAAGCCCAATCTTAGCATTACCAGAAGGAAATGATGATTTTGTTGTTTACTGTGATGCATCCCATCAAGGTCTGGGAGCGGTGTTAATGCAAAGAGAGAAGGTTATTGCATATGCATCCCGACAACTTAAGCCTAATGAAGAAAACTATACCACTCATGATCTCGAATTAGGAGCAGTAGTGTTCGCTCTTAAAATTTAGAGACACTATTTGTATGGCACCAAATGTACAGTGTCTAGAATTGCTTGCAGATTACGATTATGAAATTTGCTACCATCCTGGAAAGGTAAATGTGTAGCAGATGCCTTAAGCCGGAAGGAACGAATCAAACCACTCCGAGTTAGATCATTAGTTATGACCATTCATCCAAAATTACCATCACAAATTCTCAAAGTTCAAACTGAAGCACTCAAAGAAGAAAACATCAAAGCTGAGAACTTACGAGGAATGGACAAAGCATTTGAAATACGTCCTGATGGAACTCGTTGTATTAAAAACCAAAGCTGGTTACCACTTTTTGGTAATCTGAGAGACTTAATCATGCATGAGTCCCATAAATCAAAGTATTCCATTCACCCAGGTTCTGACAAGATGTATCAGGATCTAAAGAAACTCTATTGGTGGCCTAACATGAAGGCAATCATCGCTGAGTATGTTGGTAAGTGTTTAACATGCTCTAGAGTTAAAGCAGAATGTCAAAAGCCATCCGGCTTACTGGTACAACCAGAGATTCCTATGTGGAAGTGGGAGAGAATAACAATGGATTTCATCACAAAACTACCCAAAACATCAAACGGACATGACACAATCTGGGTCATTGTTGATCGCCTTACCAAATCCGCACATTTCATCCCTACCCGAGAGACAGATAGTATGGAAACCCTTACAAGGTTATACATAAAAGAAATAGTCTCCTGGCATGGAGTGCCAATATCTATCATCTCGGATCGTGACAGTCATTTCACGTCCAGATTTTGGCAATCATTACAAAGTGCTTTAGGTACTCAATTAGACATGAGTACGGCATATCATCCCAAAACTGATGGGCAAAGTGAAAGGACCATCTAAACACTTGAAGACATGCTTCGAGCCTGTGTTATAGATTTTGGAAAAGGATGGGAAAAACACTTACCATTAGTAGAATTTTCTTACAATAACAGTTACCATGCCAGTATTAAGGCAGCACCATTTGAGGCACTTTATGGTCGAAAGTGCATATCACCTGTTTGCTAGGCCGAAGTTGAAGATCTTCAACTTACAGGACCATAAATAATCCATGAAACCACTGAAAAGATAGTGCAAATTCGACAATGCTTGCAAGCTGCAAGAGACCGGCAGAGAAGTTACGCCAATGTAAGATGAAAGCCTTTAGAATTTCAAGTTGGAGATCGTGTTGTGTTAAAAGTGTCACCTCGTAAAGGTGTCATCTGATTCGGAAAACGAGGAAAGCTTAATCCCCGGTGCATTGGACCTTTCAAAATCCTTGAACGGATTGGCCCAGTGGCATATAAACTTAAGCTTCATGAAGAGCTCAGTAATGTCCACAGTACTTTTCACGTTTCTAATCTAAAGAAATGTGTATCTGACGAATCCATTGTCATTCCAATGAAAGAGCTTCGGCTTGATGACAAACTCAACTTTGTGGAAGAACCAGTAGAGATAATGGATCGAGAAGTCAAGCAACTAAAACAAAGTCGTATTCCTATAGTCAAAGTAAGATGGAACTCTAAAAGAGGACCAGAATTTACGTGGGAATGCGAAGATCAAATCCGTGCCAAGTATCCACATTTGTTTTCAAACATCACTCTGGCATCCAACTAAATCTCGGGACGAGATTTCTTTTAAGGGAGGGAGGGGCCCATTTGCATATAAACTTGATCTTCCTGAAAGAGCTCGCACTAATGTTCACAGTACTTTTTACGATAACCTAATCTAAAGAACTGCTTAACTTATGAAATCCCATTGTCATTCCAAAGAAAGAATCTTTTGTGGCTTGTGACAAACTCAACTTTGTGTGGAAAACCAGTAGAGAACATTGATCGAGAAGTCAAGCAACTGAACCAAATTCGTTAATCCCTATTCAAAGTAAGATGGAACTCTAAAAGAAGGACAGAAAATTAACTGTGGAATACAAGATTAAATTCGTGCCAAGTATCGCACATCTGTTTCAAACATCACTCCAGTCAATCCAAGTGCTAAATCTCTGACGATATTTGTGTTTGAAGGGGTAGTAGTAGCTATAACAACCCGTAATTTCATCAATGTAATTATCCCATCTATTAAATTAGAATGCACTGTAATACCATCTATTATATATATACCACCTTTTTACCGGGAAAATTGTTTGCTTATCTCATTAACCAACGTAACTTTGCAATCTCTAAAGTAAACGATCTCACGCAACCTCCACCCAATGCCATCTATTATCTAGTTTTTATATCAATGAAAACATCCTAATATGTCAATTCTATAATCTACATAATCGTTTTTTTTTACCAAGTACAATATCCATATCAACAACGTTATAAAAAAAAAAAAAAAAACTAAAACAGACTTTATCCGTTAACATTTATATCAAAACCCTAATTATATGTAATGTATACATATAAAATTAATGTGCAAACCTTCAATCATGTGTACAAGTGTACAATGCACAACATTTGAAATATTATTTCCCTCTAAGTCAATGCACAACTCATTTAAGCTCAATGTACAAGTCAATAATGCAAGAAAACCAAACTAGGTCATTTTACCTCCTAAATCACTTTAGTTTCTTACTACCACTTTAACACATGGTACAAGCACTTAATGCATGACTTCTAAACCCTAAACCTAAACCCTAATTCATCTTAAAACCCTAATCTGAAACCCTAAACCTTAAAAGAAAACCTAAAACCTTAATTTCACTTTAAACCTAAAACTAAATCCCAAACCTTAAAACTAAATCCTAAACCTTAATCCTAAACCCTAAACCTTAATCCTAAACCCTAATCCTATCATTAAACTATCTTAAACCCTAACCTTAACTCGAATTCAACCCTAAAAATCCTAACCTGAAACCAAAAACCAACCCGACACCTTTAGATTCATTTTCACCCATTTTTAAGCAACCAATAACTCAAGCACCACCATGACCTCACCACCATGTCACCAAGCAAGCAACCAAGCACCTCTATTACCACCTTGGCCACCAAGTTTGTCCTTGTCACCTCCTTGTCACCCTTGTCCAACCAAACCCACATACACCCTCACCACCTTGCATAACTACTCTCCTAGCTTCTATAAATCACCTATAACATCCCTTAGTTATCTCCCTACAGCCCTTGACCCTTAACCACCAAGAAAACTTAGGCACCAAGTTGGTTTCACCCCTATATAAGACGAAACGTACACACCCTTTTATTTCATCCTTCAAACTCAAACACTCACACTCAAATGGAGTTCTAGCCATTCCTTTGCAGTAGTAGAAGATCAAGTAAAGTGCTTAAGATCAGAATAGAAGCCAAGAATCAAGAGAAGGAAGCCCTTGAAGTCGTTTCTAGGCGTACGAACCCAAAAACCCTCATTCGACCCATTTTAGCTCAAGTAAGCTTAAAATCTTGTTCAATAAGCTCATAATCTATTTTAGAATGTGCATAATACTCTTAAGATCATATATAAACTCTTGTTTGAAGCCTTAAATCCTCAAACCCATGTGTTTGTTACCAAAACCCTAAAAACGACCCGTTTTGATTTTCTAGCTAACGAATCCTTTTTCTAAACTTTTGTTACATTAGAACATCTTATTTTAGCTTATTCTAATAAGCTATAACCTGAAAATATCATTTGGAACCCTAAAATAAGCTTGCATGGCTTTTTGGACTTTATTTGCAAATTGTTAGCTTCAAAATATTAAGTCTAACAAGGAAACTCGGTCTTTATTTATTAGTCATTGTAATTGGCTAGAAAGGGAGTTGGGCTCGTGATTTAATCTAATATTGTATACGTTGCGGGCTAAAGCCCAAAACCCGAGCCGACCCAACAACCCTACACCTAGCGACTCCTGGGGGGGGGGGGGGCTTGGTTAAGTAAGAAACAAAAATACCCCTCTCCAGCTCTTGGAGGTGGGTGAGTTGATCTCATTTGTTAATATTTTTCCACAAGGAGAGATCAACCATAATTTCTTCCCTCTCTACTTTCTCTCACTTATTCCTCCCTCTCCTAGGAAAAATCTTCCATTCTCTATCTCGTTATTTCTTAAGGTTTAATTTTCTTACAGTTGGATTCATACCTATTTTTATGGAAGTGAAGTTGATAAAAAATGGGTTACCGACATTTGGGTATCAAGACAAAGGGGTATACTGAGTTGTGTTCGTGTGGTTTAGCATTTTTTTTTTTGGTTCGAAATATTTTTTATCTAATGCAAAAGTTGAGATTATGATGATCTACCTAACTACTCAAGTTTTACATCTGAGTTTAAGTCTAATGAGGTATATAATCTTTCATATTAGTTGTTATAAAGATATAATGGTTCGTTTTTAATAATTAAAAATCTGTACCGAGTATAAAAACAACAACTTCTACCGAAAAAATAGGATCACCGAATATTGTGATTATTGTCGAATATTTTAATAGTGCACACATTTTTTTTTGGTTTTAATCGAAAAGGATTTGTTCAATGATTATCATTTCATACTCTGTACATAGCAAAAAATTTGTAATAATATTTTCCATTCTCAGTAATTAGCATTAAAATTTGTAATAGAATTCATTCTCGGTAATTAGCATAAAATTTGTAATAGATATACAAAACTCTCCGTTTTCTATGCGAGTATTTTGTGTTAGAAAAAGGTATTATGCGAATTTTACAAATATGCAAATTTGTTAGATAATATGATTTTGTTAACTTCGCGAATTTTCTTCAAATACAATAGACTAGAAAAATTGTCCGACAAAAACTACCGATTTATGTCTATTGTTTGAAAACCTACCGAGTTTGAAGTCTATCACCGATATCTTAAAACAATTTGTTATCCGGCATTTTGCTACCGTATTTTGGTATACCGCGAGTTAGTTTACCGCTGTTTGATTTACCTAATTTGTTACCGGATTTGATTTACCGAATGTGTTACCGGATTTAATCTACTGAGTTTGTTACAGAGTTTATTACCGAATTTGCTTTACCGATTTTGATACCGAATTTGTTACCAAATTTTTTACCGAATTTGTTTAATCGAATTTGTAACATTAAGACAAAACCACAACACAACTTTATCATCTTAAGATCCTAAATCATTTTCACTTCATAATTTAACATATCATTCATCATGACAACTCCAATCACAACTTCCATAACCGACAGTCAAATGCATAACAACATAAAGTTTCATCTGGTACAAGGATCTTCCACCATTCTTGCAACAGACGATATGCACAATGGCTACCCACGATAACTATGATACATTGGATTACAAGACCAAATGGATATGCCTATACGCGAAGTGCATTCTCCAACGTTCCATACGACTCCAACCGATAGTCACATACACCAGATTTTCCTAGGTAACAAGGATTTTATCTCGCACCGCAGTGTCCTGAACAAACAACATCGAGGACAAGCTATTGAATTATGACACCTTAAGAACAGAGCTCATTTTGAAATCAGGAAAGAAGAAGCGATTCATTGATATTGGACTGGAATTGGAGATGAAATATTACTCAACTGTTGATTCATTTCAAAAGCTCAATAAATGAGGGAAGCCAACGAAAGGCTAAACAGACAAGGTGAATCACTCCGATATCAAGATGGTCAAGACATACTTATTTTTGGGATTTTTGGTCAATTCACCTCTCAACGATGAAGAAAAAATTGAGCTCTGTAAAGCTACACAAGATTCTACAAGATGATTAATTAAAAGATCATAAACAATTTGGACATTTTCTACAAATGCAATCCAATGTTCACTTTCTTCAACAACTACAACCAGAATGGTCAAGTAAATGTAATAATTTCAGTCAACAAGCACTAAGATTGGATGAAGTGTCATACTCTAAGCTCGTTTGACATTCAGAAACTAGATACAAACGTCAGTAAATGAACTCCGTGCTGAAAGACAGGCCCATAAATCACCCCATCCCTAATCCCTAAAAAGCACAAGATGCACACTTGCACAAACAACAAGTATACCCTTAATCACCCAACCCGACGAAAACCACCCAAAACATATCACCCACAACAAAATCTTCAATCTCTAACCAATAACACATGCAACTAGCAAGATATCACAGGCAAAGTAGACAGCTCAAACCAATCGACACCACCATCTGAGACAGCTACCAGAAGAAGAAATGATCTTGAACAAGCTCATGAAGTAAAAAAGTACATGCAAAAATTTTTTGCTCTTCATTCTAAAGTAGCTTCCAAGTAAACGACAACAAACCTACCAACAACAACCTATAAAACAACCTCAAACCCCAAAAACATGACATTGAGGAAATCTACATCCAAGTACAAGAATAACAATTCATACTAAGACAGATGGGAATCAGATGGCATTGAATGTTTGATGGTGCTATGGAAATTAGTAATGTGGTCCATGTTTAACAGTATTTGTGAAACAGTGTTTTAACTGTAAGGAAGTTTTGGACAATATGCTAGGGAATGCAGAAAGCCAAAAATATTTAAGACACTAACGTATCACAAGTGAAAAGATGGTTGTTTGAGTAAAGCACTCTGAGAAAGTGTTCAACTTCAAGCATAGCAATCCCTGACTGGAAAGTCATATACGGATGAAGAATTGGATGAGGCAAGAGTTGGAAGCACATACAATTACAATCAAAGATTCAGGATTCCTAATGCAGACACAGGCACAGACGCTGACCCATTGTAACAGGTACTATACGATTACTAACGATTAATGTGTATAAGCTAAAGACATACAACATGAAGTAGCAATCTTGAATCAATGTAGTAACACATTTGTAGGGAAAACGGGTTTATAGAAATGCATACCTGACTCACCGCATATGTTTGATAATGAAATTTCTAGTGAAGATCCATAAAGATGTAGAATGTGGCTGTATGTATCTAATTAAACATAACCGCTGGTTTTTGAGCTGAACATAAAATCAGTTCTTTCCCCCTCCCCCCTGTAGCTAAACTGTACCAAAGACTGCAAGGTATAGATTTGCTACTGGTACTTAAAGCTTAAGAAGCTCTCTCCCGTAGATTATTGTTTGCCCAAACTTGGGGAAAGAAAAGCTTACAAGATACCTGGGTTATGAATTCAAGAAGCTTTTGATAAAGATAGTACTGTCCCTAACTGAGGTCCAGAAGATTGTAAGACGAATATTAACCCATCTGACTGTGCAGGTGAAAGATTCAAAGCATATTGAGAAAGATCCCAGGAATTGAACCTATGTCCCACTATGTGATCCATATTCGAGAAAATGATGGAATTTTCCAATCGGTGGATTGCCTCGTAATATTTAATGGAATTCTACTTCCTTCAAAGCCTCAAACTCTAGAGGAAGCCAATAACCAAATCCCAGAGTCTAATGGAACGGTAACAAAGCCCACCCAGGAGTCAAGTAATCTAAGTGATCACAAACTAAAGTTAGTACACAAAGAACTTCAAGACAACAACAACTACCGTAAACCAACAAACTGCTATCCAATAATCACCAACCATAACAGCACAAAGACAGGAAACACATCATTCTTATGTGACACTCAACTTAAAACATCTGAGGGTATGATTAGGAAACCGTCCCTTGTTTAAGAAAGCACTCTTCATCACAACAGGACCTGCGACTTTTAAGTGTAATACTATAAGCAACAATGTGGGCCATCTGACCAAGAACAGTCAGAAAACAAAGGGCCTAGCCCCTGGAAGTAATCTGCTACCAGTGACAGATACTATGTCATGCAAGTGGAGAGAAAGAGCATTAAGCAAAACAGTGCCGAAAGAATACCAACAACAAATGCCCAGGGAAGAGCCAACAATGATGAGGGATAGTGAAAGCTCACCAAGTACCCGAACGTAGTCACGGTTATGTTCCTTCTAAAACCAATATCTAGCAATAGTATTAATTAGATAATCTGGAGCGTTGAAAATAGCTTTGTAACCATATCTCTTGCCTCTAAGGCTAAATATACCACCCATTTACATAGAGTACCTTTTACAATATTGAAATGGCTGTCGAAATCTAGTAAGCATAAACACCATTATCCAGGGTTTACTCTGACCTTGATTAAAAACCAACGCAGTCGAAATTGATCTTAACGCCGGATTCAAACTGCGGTAGATTGTTCGTACGTCGTCATTGGTATGGAAATGGTTATCCAAGTATCTGCTAGAATTAACTGTGACGAGAAAGGTCAGTCCCATCCCAATCAAGCTTTGAAAACAATGAATCAACCTAGGTAATTCAAAATTAAAACACCGACTAAGTCTCATATCCAATAAAAAGACCAAAAGTTATATATACTGTAGGTTGTTAATTTTCCCGCAGATTCCAAGTAATGTAAAAGAATGTCAAGACGAAGAAAATACTAGAATGATATCAAGTAGTGCCAGAGAATTCCGCAAAATTTTTTTTCCTTAAAGATCTACCTGGCCTTCCTCCCGTTCGCCAAGTAGAATTCCAAATCGATTTAATTCCAGGAACAACACCTGTTGCCCGAGCACCCTATAGATTAGCTCCTTCAGAAATGCAGGAACTATGTAACCAACTTCAAGATTTATCAGATCAGGGTTTTATCCGACCAAGTACTTCGCCTTGGGGAGCTCTTGTCTTATTTGTCAAAAAGAAAGAAGGATCTTTTAGAATGTGTATCGATTACCAGGAGTTGAATAAATTTACTATAAAGAATCGTTACCCATTACCCAGGATTGATGACTTATTTGACCAACTTCAAGGTTCGAGTGTCTACTCGAAGATTGACTTAAGATCAGGCTATCATCAACTGAGAGTCAGGGATGAAGATATTCCTAAGACTGCTTTCAGAACAAGATACGGACACTATGAATTTCAAGCGATGCCATTTGGTTTAACTAACGCGCCTGCTATATTCATGGATCTCATGGACCATGTATGTAAACCATACTTGGACAAATTCGTAAAAGTGTTCATCGATGATATTCTCATCTACTCTTGTAACAAGAAAGAGCACGCAAATCATCTAAGAATAATCCTAGAATTACTCAAGAAATAGAAGTTAATTATGCCAATATTACCAGTGGTAAAAAAATTTCCTGGTCTTTCAAATCAATAAATTTTCATAGACCACTTAATTGATATTCAAGGAACTTCAGTGGTTGAAAAAAACCCCAACCCAAGATTGAAGCAATTTTTTAAGAATTGACAACTCCTACTACACCTACAAGAAATACATCAATTCAAAGGACTCACCGGTTATATCTGGAGATGTTAACAAAGATTTCACGATGATTGCAAAGTCTTTGACTAATTAACCTAGTAAGAACAAGACGTAGTATCTGGGGCTAAGACCAGATCGTTCCCGCTTTCCCCCAACTGCTAAAAAAAGAAGCCTAATGTGAATCACTAATCTTAGCATTAACAGAAGGAATGACGATTTTGTTATATAACTGTTGATTCATCCCATTAAGGACATGGAGTGGTGGGTTAATGCAAAGTGGAGGAATGGTTTAATTGCATTGCCATCCCGACAACATAGGCCTAATGGTAGAAAACTAAACCACTCATGATCTCGAATTAAAGGAGTTAGAAGTGTACCCGCTCATTAAAATTTAGATGACATCTATCTGATATGGCACCAAATTTACTGTGATCAGAGAGACATAAAAGGTCTTTAGCATATCCTTATCAGAAATAGTTGAACATTAGACAATGCCCGTTGGCTAGAAAAGCTTGCCAGATTACGATTGAGATAATTCGCATACCATCCTGGAAAGGCAAATGTCCATCGCAGTTGCCTTAAAGCCGGAAGGAACTAACGAAACCACTTCCTAGTTAGAATCATTAGTTATGACCGTTCATAAGCCGAGCTTCAGTGTCATGAGCTTAGGAAAACGTAATTACTTTTTATGATGTTTGCATGTGTTGCTTAATCATACACTTGGAAATCTTGCGGTACTACTATTGATTTACATAAACCTATGAATTCACCAACTTTATGTTGACGTTTTAAGCATATTTTTCAGGTCAATAAGGCACGAGGTGCGATGATACATTAGAAGTCAATAATTGAAGAGTGAACACTTAAGATTTGGGGTCTTACTACATTTTGGGGACAATTGATATAAACTGGAATCTTTATTTATATTGTTGAATAATTTGAAGCCATGGGCTTATGTAACAAACAAGTATTTTGTTAATCCAATGTATCTTTTCAAACGACACGTTAGTAGTCGTTCTCAGATCTTGTGCTATTAATCCATAAAGTAACCTCGGATATTCAAATTTCGCTGCGTACTCAGATTTGAGGGTGTTACAAAATCTACACATTTCATCCCTACCTAAGAAACAGATAGTATGGAAACCCTTACAAGATTGTACATAAAGGAAATAGTCTCCCAGCATGGAGTGCCAATATCTATCATCTCGGATCGTGACAGTCATTTCACGTCCAGATTCTTGCAATCATTACTAAATGCTTTGGGTACTTAATTAGACACGAGTATAGCATATTATCCTAAAACCGATGGACAAAGTAAAAGAACCATCCAAACACTTGAAGACATGCTTTGAGCCTGTGTTATAGATTTTGGAAAAGGATGGGAAAAACACTTACCATTAGTAGAATTTTCTTATAATAACAGTTACCATGCCAGTATTAAGGCAGCACCATTTGAGGCACTTTATGGTAGAAAGTGCAGATCACCTGTTTGTTGGGCCGATGTTAGAGATGTTTAACTTACAGGACCAGAAATAATCCATGAAACTACTAAAAAGATAGTGCAAATTTGACAACGCTTGCAAGCTGCAAGAGACCGGCAGAGAAATTATGCCAATATAAGACGAAAGCCTTTAGAATGTCAAGTTGGAGATCGTGTTATGTTAAAAGTGTCACCTCGTAAAGGTGTCATCCGATTCAAAAAACAAGGAAAGCTTAACCCTCGGTACATTGTACCTTTCAAAATCCTTGAATGGATTGGCCTAGTGGTATATAAACTTGAGCTTCTTGAAGAGCTCAGTAATATCCATAGTACTTTCCATGTTTCTAATCTAAAGAAATGCTTATCTGATGAATCCCTTGTCATTCCAATGAAAGAGCTTCGACTTGATCACAAACTTAACTTTGTGGAAGACCTAGTGGAGATCATAAATCGAGAAGTCAAGCAACTAAAACAAAGTCGTATTCCTATAGTCAAAGTAAGATGGAACTCTAAAAGAGGACCAGAATTTACATGGGAATGCGAAGATCAAATTCGTGCCAAGTATCCACATCTATTTTCAAACATCACTCCGGCATCCAACTAAATCTTGGGACAAGATTTATTTTAAGGGAGGGAGACTATAACAACCCGTAATTTTCATCAATGTAATTTTCCATATATTAAATTAGATGCAATGTAATATCCATCTATTATATATATACCACCTTTTTACAAGGAAATTTTTTGCTTTATCTCATTATACAATGTAACTTGCATCTCTAAAGTAAACGAGCTCACGCAACCTACCTATGCCAATTCTATCTATGTTTATATCATGTAAATATCCTAATATGTCAAGTCTATATCTTAATATCAGTTTTACCAAAGTACGTTATCCATTTAACATACTTTTCAAAATGTTATTTCAAAACAAGCATTAAACGTTAACGTTTATATCAAAACCCTAATTATATGTAATGTATACATATAAAATGAATGTGCAAGCCCCTAAAGTATGTGTACAAGTATCAATACACAACATTTGAATATCTTTTCCCTCCTAAATTAAGTAACAACTTTCTAAAGCATAATGTACAAGCTAATCATGCCTAAAAACCTAATTAGGTCATTTAAGCTCCTAAACCATGTTTAAACTTTACCACCACTTTAGCACAAGGTACAAGCACTTAATGCATGACTTCTAAACCTTAAACCTAAACCCTAATTCACCTTAAAACTCTAATCTAAAACCCTCCATAACCCTAACACGAATTAAAACCCTAAAACCCTAACCCAAAATCAAACTAACCCGTCACCCCTTTTCTTTCATTTTGACCCATTTTTAAACCAAGATAGCACCCTAACTCCTCAAGCACCTCCATGACATCACCACCATGTCACCAAGTAGCTTACAAGCACCTCTATCACCACCCTTAAGCACCATGTCTTGCTTTGTCACCTACTTGTCCTCCTTTGTACCCGAACCCCTTCAAAACCCTTACACCTTTCAAATCTAGTTTCCTAGCTCTCAATACTCATCACTAGCCTGCCATAGTCATCAATCTACAGCCCTAGATCCATTACATCAAGTAATACTGGGCCTCCCACTTTCCCCCCCCGCATCTACCCTCCCCTCCTTATCCCCCCCCCCTCCCTTTCCACTCTTCCCCTTTTCCCTCCTCCTCCCACCCGCCTCCCCCCCCCCCGCACGCCCCTCTCCTAATTCCCTTACTACTCTTCTTCATTCACCTCTACTACCCCCTAATTCTCATCTCTTAGGCTTGTTTCACCCCTATTATAGCTGATTCCAAGCAACCATTCAAACACACTCAAAATCATCAATACAACAAATGGAGTCTTAAATCAGACAAAGGGATCAAGTGAGTCCCTAAGCTCAAAATAGAAGCCAAGAATCAAGAGAAA
The DNA here is from genome assembly GCA_026074375.1 of Tanacetum coccineum. NCBI lineage: Eukaryota > Viridiplantae > Streptophyta > Magnoliopsida > Asterales > Asteraceae > Tanacetum > Tanacetum coccineum. The sequence goes on along the minus strand of BQNB010019523.1, from coordinate 8,263 downwards.
AGAACCCTTGAAGTCGTTACTAGGCGTACGAACCCGAAAACCCCATTTCGACCCATTTTAGCTCAAGTAAGCTCAAAATCTTGTTCAATAAGCTTATAATCTGTATTAGAAGGTTCATAATACTCTTAATATCATATATAAACTCTTGTTTGAAGCCTTGAATCCTCAAACCCATGCGTTTTTTATTTATTTGTAGGTTTATCTCATGTATTTGATTTTAACCCATGCTTTTGATGATGTAGTCGAATCTAATGATTTTAAACCATGATATAAACACATGATTACATGAATTATTTATATAGATATTGAACGGAAAGAACGAGTCAATTCGCTAATTTATTTATTATATGTGCTTCTTGACGGGTTTCGTATTTGATATTCGGTCAACATGTTGTTGGTGGATTTTTGTGTTCATTTATGAGAAGTTATTATAATACGACTAACTACTACTTATTATTCATTCTTTCGAAACTGATTTGTTATGTAAAGTATGTCTATCTGAAAATGATTTATTTGTAAAGTACCTACAAGTTCACAAATAAATATTTTTCTTGTTATAAATAAAACTTTTATTTAGCTAGCCGCGAAATTCGCGGGTTTATAAGCTAGTGTATTAATATTATAAAACTCGATTTTATTAAAACCCGACACATTAATCGTTATTAATCATTGATCGGCGCATTATAAAACAATTATGTTATATATTTAACGTAATTTATCATCGACTAACTTTTGAAGAAACTTAAAATCTTATCGTATCACGTTACTAGGGAGCTTCATGTAAGGGGTTTCATTTGGGTATACGCTTTGTCGAGTTTGCTGGATTTACGATTTAAAGTGTCCTGGCTCCTCAAACGTTTACTACATGACCTCTGAATTATGATGGCCCGAACACTGATACAATATTTCCATAAACTAATAAATCAAATATAAATTTTAAACTCTGTAAAGTTGTGAAACATAAACAATCAAACTAAGACTTGACATATTACCCAAGGTTGTGTGACGAAGCCGTTACTTTCACTTGATATACTTTTGCCATCAATCAAATTTCCCCTGTTAAGGTAAGTTCATAGCCTCGCATTTTAAATCTTCTAATGTTTTCATAAACCTGCAAGGGGGATACATGTTATAAACCATGAATACGAGTATTTTTCCAACTGTATGCTATCTTGATATATTATTGCCTAAGTCCTTACTTTTGCCATTAAGACCCCACTATCTTGAACCGTTAATTACTTTTCGGAGTAAGCGCGAATGCTGTGAATAGATCTATTTGGGACTGAGCTTCCACGTTAGTGTACTTATACTTTCTGGTAACCAAACACACTTCATTTGAATCACTATGCGGGTGTTTGGCAAAGGCACCCGTTGGGGCAACTTATTGTGATTATTGATTATCTCAAGGTCTCGGTGCATGAGCTTAGGGCAATAATACTGTTTTCTATAATAATTGTACTCATTGCAATTATTACACTTATGGGTGTATAACAACGTAACCCACTATTGACTTATATTCAAACTGTTTAACATAAACCTATGAATTTCACTCAACCATTGTGTTGACCTTTTTTAGCATGTTTATCTTAGGTAATTGAGCAACTTATGGCACGGAGTGGCACGGACTTGAAGATGGCTAAACTGTTATTATTCAAACTTTATGTTTTCATGTAGATTTTGGGACCTCTGTTTGTAAAAACTCTGATGAAATAATAAATGATAACTTATCTTTTAAAAACATCTCTTTTGAGTCGTTTTCTATGATTATGACTGTTGTACTATGAAATAATACCCCAGATTAGCTTTCGCTGCTATATGTCAAAAATGGGGGTGTTATAGATTGGTATCAGAGCCACGATTATAGAGAACAAGGTTGAAACCTTAACTATAACTACTTTTCTTTTTCCATCCAAGAAAGTTCTTCGTGCCACTACATCTCTCGAATAGTATGTAAAGTATATAACTATTATATTGTTATATAAATAACTTATGTTATTTACCACTGGGTTGTTAACAGAGTGATGTCTTCTCCCAGCCACCCTACTTCTAATATTGAGGATGTTTTTCCTCTAACTTTCCTGACTATATCCCGGATTCCCCGGACTATGTCCCAGCTTCACCATGAAAAACTTATTCTAGCTCTTCAAATAACTCATTTGGTTTAGTTCAAATAGCTTCACCAACTCTTTCACTTTTTCATGATGACCCCTATATGAAGGTCATGCATGCATACTATGCTAAAGAATCACATATTCCACCGCCAACTATTATGCCTCCATCTTCAATGCTATCTCCAATGTTTAATCCTCAAGAATTATGTCTTCCTGAGGAGATATTGCCACTTAAGAAACGAGGTCGTGACCTATCATCCTCCTCTACTTCTGCCCTACCTCAAGAATTTAATATAGGAGAAAGCTCTCGTAAGACAAGTCTAGAATGTCACGAAGAGCAAATTAAGAAAATTTTAAATCGCCTAGATGAACTCTCTCTCGATCGTATTGAGCACATAGAAGACAAAATAGAAGATCTTGGAAAATGCCGGGTAATCATACAACAAGAATTTAATAATCTGGAAGCTGAACTCCGAGAGTCTCATACTCAAATTTCTAAACTTCCAAGAAAGCAAATGGGAAATAACAGTAAAATTGCTTTGGCTCGCTTCAGGATTGCTAATTTATAACAAATCATCGAAGATATCTAGGCTCGTCACCAAGCAGATAAGGAAAGTCTTCTGAATGCAATCTATGAACATAAGAATAGCCAGGAAGGACCATAAGACTACTAGATTAGATACTAGTTATAGCTTTTGATAGAACCTAGCCACAGGATGTGTGGTATAAATAACAACACTTGTCAAATTTTGACTATGTATAGTACAAAGGCAAGTCGTTCATGATATAATATAATGGTGATCCGGTTTTATATTCATCTTGTGTCCTATATTTCATCTTCGTCTTCATCATTATGAATCTTACCATGACCCCCAGAAAATAAACTAATAAGTTAGATGCTTGTTAGAATTCATATCAAATAAGTATCTATGATATCATTATTGTAACAATGTTTATTTTGAACCTTAAGCATTTTAAGGAAAGAATTGTGATATCATTCTTATTACATATTGTCTTTTGTTGATAGAATGCCTCCCAAAAGGACATCAACATCTGAAGCAACTTCAAGGTTCGAGTGTCTTATTTCATCTCCGTTTACATATTGTCTTATTTGACCAACTTCAAGGTTCGAGTGTCTACTCGAAGATTGACTTAAGATCAGGCTATCATCAACTGAGAGTAAGGGATGAAGATATTCTCAAGACTGCTTTCAGAACAAGATACAGACATTATGACTTTCAAGTGATGCTATTTGGTTTAACTAACACACCTGCTGTATTCATGGATCTCATAAACCGTGTGTGTAAACCATACTTAGCCAAATTCGTAATAGTGTTCATCGATGATATTCTCGTCTACTCTCGTAACAAAGAAGAGCACGCAAATCATCTGAGAATAATCCTAGAATTACTCAAGAAAGAGAAGTTGTATGTCTTTTGCCCCACCTATTGGGATAGAAGAAGCTTACAAGATTACCTGGGTTAAATTCAAAAAACTTTTGATAAAGAAGTACTGTCCCCGAACTAAGGTCCAGAAGATGGAAGACGAATTTTACCATCTGACTGTGAAGGGGAATGATCTCAAGACATATGTGAGAAGATTCCAGGAATTTGCAACCTTGTGTCCCACTATGGTGCCAGATTCTGAGAAAATGATGGAAGTTTTCATCGGGGGATTGCCTTGAAGTATTGAAGGGAATGTTACCGCCTCTAAACCTCAAACTCTAGAGGAAGCCATTAACATAGCCCAGAGGCTAATGGATCAGGTAACAAAGCACACTCCGGTGCAAGTATCAAGTGATCACAAATGAAAGTTTGACGACAAAAGAACTTTCAACAACAACAACTACCATAACATCAACACCAACAACCGCTACAATAATCACCAACCACAACAGAACAGAAGACAGGAAACCTTCAGGTCTTATGCTGTCACTCCAACTAAAAACAATGGGTATATTGGAAACCGTCCCTTGTGTAAGAAATGCACTCTGCATCACACAGGACCTTGCACTGTTAAGTGTAATACTTGTAACAAGGTGGCCATCTGACCAAGAACTGCAGAAACAAAGGGCCAGCCACTAAAAGTAATCTGCTACCAGTGATAGTTACTTGTCATTCCTATAGAGAGAAAGGGCATTATGCAAATCAGTGCCGAAAGACCACCAATAACAATGCCCAGGGAAGAGCCTACAGGTTGAGGGATAGGAATGCTCACCAAGACCCGAACGTAGTCACGGGTATGTTCCTTCTAAATCAACATCTAGCTAGAATATTATTTAATTTTGGAGCCGATAAAAGCTTCGTATCCATATCTCTTGCCTCTATGCTAAATATTCCACCCATTACAATAGATACCTTTTACAATATCGAAATGGCTGACAGAAATTTAGTAAGCATAAACACCGTTATTTAGGGTGCAACTCTGACCTTGTTGAACCAACCTTTCAAAATTGATCTTATGCCGATCAAACTTGGTAGTTTTGATGTCGTCATTGGTATGGATTGGTTATCCAAGTATCATGCTAGAATTATTTGTGACGAGAAGGTCATCCACATCCTAATCAACGGTGAAACTTTGATCATCCGAGGTGACCAAAGTAAAACCCGACTGAGTCTCATATCCTGTATAAAAACCGAAAGGTATATATCCTGAGGTTGTCAAGTTTTCATAATCCAAGTAATGGAAAAGAAGTCAGATGAGAAAAGACTAGAAGATATCCCTTTAGTCAGACAATTTCTAGAAGTTTTTCTTGAAGATCTACCTGGCCTTCCTCCCATTCACCAAGTAGAATTCCAAATCAATCTAATTCCAAGAGCGACACCTATAGCCCGAGCACCTTATAGATTAGCTCCTTCAGAAATGCAGGAACTATCTAACCAACTTCAAGAGTTAGCAGACTGAGGTTTTATCTGACCAAGTACTTCACCCTGGGGAGCTCTTGTCTTATTTGTTAAAAAGAAAGACGGATCTTTCAAGATGTGTATCGATTACCGGGAGTTGAATAAACTTACCATAAAGAATTGTTACCCATTACCCAGGATTGATGACTTATTTGACCAACTTTAAGGTTCGAGTGTCTACTCAAAGATTGACTTAAGATCAGGCTATCATCAACTGAGAGTCAGGGATGAAGATATTCCCAAGACTGCTTTCAGAACAAGATACAAACACTATGAATTTCAAGTGATGCCATTTGGTTTAACTAACGCGCCTGCTGTATTCATGGATCTCATGAATCGTGTGTGTAAACCATACTTGGATAAATTTGTGATAGTGTTCATCGATGATATTCTCATCTACTCTCGTAACAAAGAAGAGCACGCAAATCATCTGAGAATAATCCTAGAATTACTCAAGAAAGAGAAGTTGTATGCCAAGTTCTCCAAGTGTGATTTCTGGATTCGTATCGTGCAATTTCTTGGACACTTAATTGATAGTCAAGGACTTCATGTTGACCCCGCCAAGATTGAAGCAGTTAAGAATTGGACATCTCCTACTACACCCACAGAAATACGTCAATTCTTAGGACTCGCCGGTTATTATTGGAGATTTATCAAAGATTTCTCGAAGATTGTATAGTCTTTGACTGAATTAACCCAGAAAAACAAGAAGTATATTTGGGGAAAAGACCAAGAGACGGCTTTTCAACTGCTTAAACATAGGCTATGTGAAGCTCCAATCTTAGCATTACCAGAAGGAAATGACGATTTTGTTGTTTACTGTGATGCATCCCATCAAGGTCTGGGAGCGGTGTTAATGCAAAGAGAGAAGGTTATTGCATATGCATCCTGACAACTTAAGCCTAATGAAGAAAACTATACCACTCATGATCTCGAATTAGGAGCAGTAGTGTTCGCTCTTAAAATTTAGAGACACTATATGTATGGCACCAAATATATCGTGTTCACTGATCATAAAAGTATTAAGTATATCCTTGATCAGAAAGAGTTGAATATGAGACAACGCCGTTGGCTAGAATTGCTTGCAAATTACGATTGTAAAATTCGCTACCATCCTGGAAAGGAAAATGTCATAGCAGATGCCTTAAGCTGGAAGGAACGAATCAAACCACTCCGAGTTAGATCATTAGATATGACCATTCATCCAAACTTACCCTCACAAATTCTCAAAGCTCAAACTGAAGCACTTAAAGAAGAAAACATCAAGGCTGAAAACTTACGAGGAATGGATAAATCATTTGAAATACGTCATGATGGAACCTGATGTATCAAGAATCGAAGTTGGTTACCACTCTTTGGTAATCTGAGAGACTTGATCATGCATGAGTCCCATAAATCAAAGTATTCCATTCACCCAGGTTCTGACAAGATGTATCAGGATCTAAAAAAACTCTATTGGTGGCCTAACATGAAGGCAATCATTGTTGAGTATGTTGGCAAATGTTTAACATGCTCTAAAGTTAAATCAGAATGTCAGAAGCCATCCGGCTTACTGGTACAAGCAGAGATTCCTATGTGGAAGTAGAAGAATAACAATAGATTTCATCACAAAACTACCCAAAACTTCAAACAGACATGACATAATCTGGGTCATTTTCGATTGCCTCACCAAATCCGCACATTTCATCCCTACCCGAGAGACAGATAGTTTGGAAACCCTTACAAGATTGTACATAAAGGAAATAGTCTCCCGACATGGAGTGCCAATATGTGTTATCTGGGATCGTGACAGTCATTTCACATTTAGATTCTAGCAATCATTACAAAGTGATTTAGGTACTCAATTAGACATGAGTACGGCATATCATCCTGAAACCAATGGACAAAGTGAAAGGACCATCCAAACACTTGAAGACATGCTTCGAGCCTGTGTTATAGATTTTGGAAAAGGATGGGAAAAACACTTACCATTAGTAGAATTTTCTTACAATAACAGTTACCATGCCAGTATTAAGGCAGCACCATTTGAGGCACTTTATGATCAAAAGTGCAGATCACCTATTTTCTGGGCCGAAGTTGGAGATGTTCAACTTACGGGACCAGAAATAATCCTTGAAACCATTGAAAAGATAGTGCAAATTCGACAACACTTGCAAGCTGCAAGAGACCGACAGAGAGTTATGCCAATATAAGATAAAAGCCTTTAGAATTTCAAGTTGGAGATCGTGTTATGTTAAAATTGTCACCTCGTAAAGGTGTTATCCGATTCGGAAAATAAGGAAAGCTTAACCCCCGGTACATTGGACCATTCAAAATCCTTGAACGGATTGGCCCAGTGGCATATAAACTTGAGCTTCCAGAAGAGCTCAGTAATGTCCACAGTACTTTCCACATTTCTAATCTAAAGAAATGCTTATATGACGAATCCCTTGTCATTCCCATGAAAGAGCTTCGACTTGATGACAAACTCAACTTTGTGGAAGAACAAGTGGAGATCATGGATCGAGAAGTCAAGCAACTAAAACCAAGTCGTATTCCTGTAGTCAAAGTAAGATGGAACTCTAAAAGAGAACTAGAATTTACATGGGAACGCAAAGATCAAATTCGTGCCAAGTATCCACATCTGTTTTCAAACATCACTCCGGCACCCAACTAAATCTCGGGACGAGATTTCTTTTAAGGGAAGGAGACTATAATAACCCACAATCTTTATCAATGTAATTATCCATCTAATAAATTAGATGCACTGTAATATCCATCTATTAAACTAGATGCATTTTATATACCACCTTTTACAGGGAAATTTATGCTTTATCTCATTATGCAACGTAACTTGCATCTCTAAAGTAAACGAGCTCACGCAACCTCTATCAATGCCATCTCTATCTATGTTTATATCATGTAAACATCCTAATATGTCAAGTCTATATCTTAATATCATTTTACCAAGTACATTCTCCATTTAACGTACTTTTCAAAACGTTATATCAAAACAAGCATTAAACATTAACGTTTACATCAAAACCCTAATTATATGTAATGTATACATATAAAATGAATGTGCAAGCCTTTAAAGCATGTGTACAAGTGTACAATACACAATATTTGAATATCTTTTCCCTCTTAAATCAACTTACAACTTTCTAAAATACAATGTATGATGACGTATAGTCCAACCTCGGGTCATGAACCCGACCCACGAATAGTACTTATACCCGGGCCCATAATAAATAGGCCATAGCGACATCA
>BQNB010019522.1:22160-66720 GCA_026074375.1 Tanacetum coccineum | reverse complement strand
AGTTATGTAAGTTACATGACATACTGAGATATTGACAATGCAAGTAATGTAATAAAGCGAAAAATTTCCCCGTAGATTTGTGTTCATAGTAAAATAGATTGATTATGCATTTGATGAAAATTATGGGTTGTTATAATCACCTATCTGCTAGATTGAGGTTGGAGAGAGCAAACTCACTGGCCAAACGATCATACATGAAACCATTAAGAAGATCATAAAAAATCCGAAGTAGAATGCAAGTTGCTCGCGACCAACATAAAAGCTTCACCGATAAGAGACGTAAACCCCTAGAATTTCAAGTTGTGGACAAGGTCATGCTAAAGGTTTCACCATGGAAAGGTGTTATTCGTTTTGGAAAATGAGGGAAGTTAAACCCAAGGTACATTGGACCTTTTAAGATCATAGCTAAGGTTGGACCTATAGCTTACACGCTTGAACTTCCTCAAGAGTTAACCAGTATGCACAACACGTTTCATATTTCTAATCTCAAAAAGTACTTATCAGATGAATCGCTTGTCATTCCATTGGATGAGGTCCAAGTGGATGATAAACTGTATTTTATTGTGGACTACTGCAGGTTAGAAATAACGAATTGAGATATCCTAACAACTGAAGAGATCTGGATACAGCATCATCAAGTTTGATGGATATATTGTTGTCTAGGAGGATATGGGTGGGAGTGGGTAAAAGGAGTGGAGCAGTGAGAGTGAGGGGGTTGGTGGGTCCTGTGGCTGGGCTTGATTGACTTATCAGATGAATCGCTTGTCATTCCATTGGATGAGGTCCAAGTGGATGATAAACTGTACTTTATTGAGGAACTGGTAGAAATAACGAATTGAGAAATCAAACAACTGAAGAGATGCTGTATACCGATCATCAAAGTTTGATGGAATTCTAGGAGAGGTCCTGAATTCATATAGGAACGCGAAGACCATTTCCGTGACAAATACCCTCATCTTTTCTCAGAAGCCTCATCACCGGATGACACAAACTGAATTTCAGGATGAAATTCTTTTAACGGGGGAAGACTGTGACAATTGAAATTTTTCCAGGTTAATATTTAACCACAAACTTGAAATATACTACTTTGAACGTATACGTGCTTGATTTAACCTAGAACCGGGAAGTGATCCCGAAAACTGTAAATCACGTCTGTGAACGCAAAACAACTCTAGACTAAGTTTAGTCTACTCATAACTAGCAAGTTATCCTCATCATGAACATATTATATAATTCATATGCATGTCATTTTATAAGTTCTACGTAAGTTATTTAAGTATCACATACCCATGCATGCACCACATTTTACCACCTTTACTAATTATATACGTACAACTACACTTATGAAAATTCAGAATTTAAACACTCCTATCCCCCCCCCCCCATGTATGTCGTCCCATTCCCCCCCTCCCCCATAAAGCATGTAGAAGCAATTTTGTCCTAACTTTTACTTAACCTTACTACCTTACACTCTAATATCCACTTTATACATATTTACTTCTTATTAACCATGTATTAAAACTATACAAACCATTAACCAACTTTGGGGAATCTTGCACTCCTTTGTCCACCTTTTTGTGCCCTCCTTGTGTCCCATGGGTTGGTGAATATTAACTAGTTAATACCATGCCTAAGATTTGCTATGAAAGGGAAGTACCAAACTCATTTTCTCACACATTCAAATACACAAAAACTCTCTTCTTTTCTCTCATTATTTTGGCAGCCAAGAAGTGAGAAAACAAGGGTTTTCAAAGTTTATCATGTGTTCTTAAAAAGGTTAGAACTTGAGTGGTTTGGAAGCTAGGGTTACACGACTTAAATTAAGGTTTTCTAAGGATTTCGGGTTAATTTAGTGCACATTTATTGATCACCTCCTCTCCATATCTTTGTAAGCGTATATATATATAATATATATATATATATATATATATATATATATAGGGATGATGGGTCATGAGAAAACCTAATTTCGGTTATGGAAAACCTAGAAAGTAAACCAGAAAAAAACCAAACAAATGCCCTAAAAAAAACCAAACAGATGCCCTAATTTTTCAGGCAAAAATTGTTTTTTTCAGGCAATATGGTCTTCTCGAAATTATTTTACTCTCTGTAAAAACAAAAAAATTAAAAAATCCTAACAGATTGGCCCTTAAAACAACGAATCTCGTGCCCTAAAATACATTTATATAAGCCTGAAAACGTCCTCCCTCTTCTTACATTTTCAGTTGGGATCGTTTGGTTTTGTGTTTTTTACCAGACATTATATCGAAGGCCATATTTTCCTGAAAAAAAACAATTTTTAGTCTGTAATACATATAGGGCATTGTTTGGTTTTTTTAGGGCATCTCTATGGATTTTTTGAGTTTTTTAGGTTTTCCTAAGCAAAATATGGGTTTTCCCTAGAACCCATCCCTTGATATTTATATATATTATATATATATTATATATATATATCCTATATATATTTATATATATTATATTAATCATACTTATCATTCATACATCCATATTTATCACCAAAACTTGTTTGTGTGTAAAAATATCATTTTACACATGAAATGACAAAGTTACCGCTTTTGTCTCTTCATACTCGTTTTTATCACTTGAAATGAATTTGTTAAAAAATTAATTACACTTAAATATAATTCATAGGTATAACATGTTCGAAAATTAAGACTTCTGGAAGTGTTCTTTTATTTTTAACTCGCGATTTAAAACGAAAAGCTGAAAGTAAAACCTTGCTGAGTGACCATCTTTAGGCCTAATTTTTAGTACTTTAGACTTAGATTGGTGGATAGTGACAGTTGAGAAATATGTAGACAACATGATAACATAAACATATCAAGTTAAATCACTAGAAACGGACTAATAACGAAGAAGTTACGGCTATTTGAAAATGAGAAAAAGTCATCCGAAACTCATTTTTTTAACAGCTTCAAGTGTCAAAACTGGCCTGAACGACCTACTATAGGGCTATTTTTAAGCACTTTAGGGTCTTAATCTCTTGAAATGGTAGTTGAACTATTTATAGTACGCATGGAGTACTATAAGCTAAACAAAGCTTTGTGCAAAATGATAAGTGACGACTGAGTTACAACCTTATAAAGTTGAGTAAAAACCATTTTATAAAAAATATTGAAACTTAAAAATTATTGGAAAACTTTTATGTAAATCATTTTTTAACTTGTAAAACTTAAACACAAATATGTAAAGGTGATATAAAGTTTATAAAAGTGCATAGGCATTGTTGTACTTCATTTTCATAAGCCTAAAGCGCCTCGTTAAATAATTAGGTTGCGGTTAGGACTTTACACTCTCATTTGTACTTGTGATTTTCCCGATTGTACTACTACACTTAAGGTAAGTTTTATAGCCCCACTTTTACATAATTTGTAACTTGTTTTGCAACACTTGGGGTGAGATACATTGCTTACTTTTAAACTATGGACACAAGTACTCTTAAACTATTACGAATTGGCCTAAGTACCTATTATCCTACTTTATGATCATTATCATGAACCGTTAATTACTTTGTGTAAGCGCAAATGTTGTGAATAGATCCATTGGTATTGACATCACCGTCCGGATAAGTAGCGCTTACTTGATGCGAAGGTACCGGTTAAACGGACGTATACCATTTGGGGAACTACGAGTATTTTGCGATAGATACCTGTCGGGAAACAACTTGCATCGATTTGCAAACATGTAAACTTACGTTAAGGCTTGGTGTCACGAGCTTAGTGCAATCGTAATAACTTTTATTTATGTGATATTGTATGTGTTACAATGATCATTGATGTGTTTTTTCCAAGCTTTAAATTTATAATACTAGAAATACCGATTTTTATTAAAAACACAACATTCGGGCAAGTATACCCTATTCGAGTGTAATATAGGATTAGGTAAGTCCAGGATGTTCTACGGGAATTGAAGTTTTCACAGTTTGTAATTAAGGTACTAAGGCTAAAATGATTGTCACGTATCAAATTAACCAAATCGTGTTTTCGGATAAAAGGATGATTCAAGCAAATGATTTGTTTGTTTAGGCAATGACCACTAGGATAATGAAATGTTTAGGATAGTGTTTATAAATTTGGAGAATAAAGATATCACAAGTTATAAATCCTTTCGGCCTTTAAATATAACTAGTGAATATATCGATTAATAACAACAAATCCTCTCGGTCTTTATAAGTTATTATAATCATTATAGCAAGTGAATGATAAAACATAAGTTTATTAGTGTCTTTTCAGCCTTTACACTTAGAAAATCATGTTTAACCATTCACTTGCTGTATTGATTATAATAACTTATAAAGGCCGAAAGGATTTGTTATTATTAATCGATATATTCACTAGTTATATTTAAAGGCCGAAAGGATTTATAACTTGTGATATCTTTATTCTCCAAATTTATAAACACTGTCCTAAACATTTCATTATCCTAGTGATCATTGCCTAAACAAGCATGCTTTAATCATTTGCTTGAATCATCCTTTTATCGATATATGCACGATTTGGTTAATTTCATCCGTGACAATCATTTTAGCCTTAACACCTTAATTACAAACTATGAAAACTTTAATTCCCATGGAACGACCTGGTCTTACCTAATACTATATTACACTCGAATAGGGTATACTTGCCCGAATGTCGTGTTTTTAGTCAAAATCGGTATTTCTAGTTATTATAAATTTAAAGCTTGTAAAAAAACACACATCAGTCCTATGGCCGGTCGAACTAAGTCAAACACCCCTTGGGGTTGGCTTTTTGACTTTTTTAATTATTTATGGTTAATTATATTTAATTACTCATATATTAATATAAATAATAACGACCGTTAGTGTTCTTTCATCAAATCATATATTAATATAAATAATAAATATACAATTATATTATTATTAAAATTAATAGAATGATACCTAAATGTATAACGTGTGTAACCCCGTAGGCTCATGTATTTCTAGCCGTATAAATATTCATATGACATGAGCACAAACCCAACAGCTCCCACTTGCGAGTGTCTCATTCATATTATATAACATACTAACATTAACAAATAGTCTAGCAACATCATCAATGCTCCCAGAAATACCTGAGTTTGTAATTTTTTTTGAAAACAACTCAGCCTTCTATGGATTCAGTTAGTCATGTCCCTTTGTTTCAGATACATGTCAAATATGGATATGGATCAATAGTCATTCCATAATTTAACGATTTTGTTTCTCGCATCTGTATTGATTCAGATCACGAAATGTAAAAAGAATCATCTTAACTACATGTTGGGCACGACCATGCAAATATCTGATCAAACCAACTAGGGGCCCACTAAGTATCTTACTCCCACTCAAGTGGAGGAACAAATTTTATTTTTACTATAAGTGTCCGTCATGTACTTCAAAACAAATTTGAAAATAGCCCTTATAACTACCTTTTGATAGACTAGTGGTAGGTTTATTATCAAGAAATGCTATCCATACATGCAAACCTGCTTCCATCTCAAGTCTAAGGATAAACATAACATACACCATGTGTGTAATGCACCTAATGAAGCCAATCCATAAAGTGATTATCACAGGTGGGGTATCCAATATTCAATCTCATTGAATAACATAAGAAGCTGGTAGAATCATCTTTACGTATTCTCCTGAATACAACCAGACACTCATATTTACCTTGTATTAAGAATATTCCCATATCGTTAGCTGGTAATGGACATAGCTTTAGAATGCAACAAGTCATTCATGGAAATAAACATGCAAATATAGAACTCAATTATCATAAAATATGAAAACAAGATACCACGTATATTAATTCATTCAAAAAAGAAAATAACAATTGTTTAACATCCCATTATCCAAATACTAACTAATACATCATAGATTTACATAAGACTACTAGCAGGAACAACTCTAATCGCCATAGCATGTTTAAAATGCTTATTGAATGGCATTGGTTTTGTAAACAGATCATTTACGTTGTCATATGTGTGAACTTTCTTAAGGATAATTTTACCTTCTTGAATTACTTTACGAATGTAGTGATATTTCCTCTGAAAAAAAAAAAAAAAAAAAAAAAAAAAAAAAATCTTATAAGTATTAGTCACATTACATTTCATAAGATGTATACTTACAACATCCTAATGAAAACAATCATCTCTATAGTTTTTCAAATCGTAAAGCATTCTAATTCTTTAAATATAGTATTATGCAACTATGCTTTTTAAACCAAGCATATGTAGCCAGCAATGTTAGCATATAAGATGAAAACTTGCTTCTATAAAGATTGAGTATCATCTCAATTTAAAACAAGCACTAGTGTATACTAACACCACTATGCTAAATCACCGTAAATTCTGAACACTTCTTTAATAATGCTTGAATATCACATAAACCCAAGATTTATTAATCATAATGATCTTACTATGATTATCACAATGTATATCCATAGTATCTTTATTATTAATTCTAGGAATGAATTCCTAATTTAAACATTAATTAGAATGTTCCTTCTAATATCTTTCAATTAGATTCTAATGTTGTCAAATCATCTTACATTCGTGCAAATGATACAACTAATCACATATTCAATATGATGTCCATAATGAATCCTTTAATGGGACTTAAGGCCTTCATTCATGTGTTCAATCTCACCAAGTGAGATATATCATTCAAGTTACACTCAATGATATTTCATATTGTACTCGGACTTAATTCACCACATATGTTTAATGTATCAAACATATCATACCAAGGTTTCATGTTTTATTTCCTAAAATTCTTACAAGAAACTTTATTTCAATCTAAGGGATAAAAACTTAGATAAATAATTTGTTTCTAGTTATGTTCAATAACATAATATATTTTAGAAAAGTAAAAACAAATTTAATCCCACTAGCTTTGAGATGTACTCATGAGTTGTCTTTATAACTAAAAAATCAAATCCAACAAGTGATTTATTTAATAATTAAACTTAAGATTATGCTTATTAGATGCGTGCTTTTAATCTATACTTGGATTATAGCATTTTTGTATACTTTCTAAATATTATATTTTGGATTCATAAAACATCATTTGATTACATCTCGTCCTCGCTAGTAATCAATCAATAAAGAGTTTTTGAAATCCAACTTGTCATATTTCTTTCCAAGAAAACAGGTATGCCAATCAAATCATCTTTATATATTTAAAGTTCGTAAATAAAGAAGTTTTAATCGTAGTTAATTACTTGATTATGAGTAAACACTTATGTCATTTAACGTGAAATAAATATGTATACAATATTGTCCCTATAAGTCTTATTTAAAAGGAAACTCATTTAAACCTCATCATTAAACCGATAGGTTAAAGATAAAACAAATTCCAAGAATATGATTATCTTCTTTTGGACAACATCTATTCATTCATAGTTTTTGAGTCATTTATTAAATCTAAGATCTAATAATGCATCTCCTATGGTTAGCAGGTTCATTGTGATCTCTAACTCATAATCCTCACCATTGATATAGAAAACATATCATGAGGTATCCTTACGGATCTACGAATATAAGTAACATTATTCTAAGGTTCATCATTTCATGTTTTGCCTTCGTATGACATTCGCCCGTGTGTTTAGAAGGTTTATGTATATTCTTCTTGAAGTAATTCAAGACCTACATTACTCCCTTTTGCTTTTAGAAAAGTGAGACTCCCACTCGCTTCTTGTACATTTGAGACTATTTTCAAATAACTCAGCATGATGAGCAACATAAAATTTGTTCTCGTGTGGGTTGTAGAAATGGTATCCCATTGTTTCCTTTGGGTATCCAACAAGATACACTTAACAGTTCTAGGCATTTGTCAATAATAATATCCAAGAAATTTTTACCAAATTTAGAAATTCAATCAAGACACAATGAGATTCATCTCATTTTATCTTAATTAACCTTCTAGGTTGGAGTCTTATTGGGTATATCTATGACATCTTAATTATCTAATTTTGATTTCTTTAAGGAGTTAAATAAGTTAAGGTTGTCATAAATCAAAAGAATATATAGTTTGATTACCCTTATTGGAAATACCATAAAACTTTGGTATTCCAATAAGATTGATCTTATACTTTATGGCTTTTCCTATTATACCAACTTAAGTTAAAACGTAATGGTATCAATAGTATTACTAAGCCAATTGCATCCTTTTTATAAGTCTTTGATCAAGTCAACGACTTAATGTGTATGTTACTAATAAGTAGACATAAACATCCAATATATTACTATTCGTTATAAGTCTTTGACCAAGTCAATGACTTCATGTACATGTCTTAATCTTGAAGACATAACAAGTTAACCTTCTACTTTACATTATAAGTCTTTTCACAAGTAAAGGACTTCATGTACATGTCTTAAGAAGTCATAAAAATTATTAAACTAAATTAAAAATGAGTGCCAAATGATGGTCTCAATAGTAATTTCAAGTTAATTTCAAACTCCATGTTTATGATTTCCAAGAAAACATAATCATGTAGCTTACATTTTTATCTTGACATATTCTTTTAATAGGACTACATACATTAAATGTGTAGGAGTCCTAGTAAAGTAATAGTTTTCCTACTTTGCAGTCAAGAGAAATCATTAGTCATATTGTTCTAAGTTGTTCCTTGCACACAATAAAGATTTCTCCCACTTGTGTAGGGTACAACTTCTTTGCATAAAACAACACCATAACTAGTTAGTTTGTTTGTATCGACAATATGGCAGTGTCAAGCTCATAGCTAGTGTATATAGAACTCCATCTATTAATAAGGAATCGTGCATAACTATCAAAGATAACACTAAATGGAAGCGACATCTCAAAGGCAACAAGTTATCAAAGATAATATACGGTGATTCTTACTAAATGAAGATGTTTCACACTTGGAAAGTATTTTATTATTTCAAGCCAAGCCAGAAATAAAGTAGGATGCTTATGAGGAAACAGCTCATAACTCCCACTGAATTTGACAACATTTTAAGTTCGTCATTTTCGTTTATAAAATGCATTACTCCCACTCGATCTGACAACATTGTGAGTGTTTCTTCACTAGTAAAAGTAATTTGCAGTTTATCTTTCCATTTATTGAATGTCTACTCATTATTGCTAATGTGCTTAGATATTCAAGGAAGTGTGTTCAAGTTCTAGCTATCTCAGCTATTTCATTAACTTGAAAAATTGGCATGCAATTCCTCCTTTATCCGCTCTTTACACCAAGGGTGTGTAGCGTCTCTTACTGGTTTTATGGAAACAACTATAGACACGAGATCTCTAGTTATCGCCTTTTCCAGCATGTAGCGACTTTTCTGTCTTCCAATCAAATCTCATAAATATGTCTTGTTTACAACAATATATTTTTAATCGTGATAGCTATATACGTAGGTTCTCTAGTTATCCAAGTTTCTTATTATGATTCAAAGATTTCAAAACCGAATAAGGATATTGAAGCAATCTTGAAAGAATAAGAAGTCCAATTTACATAACATGTAAGTTTGGTATGAGTTCGAATAGAATTTAGGATAATTTTGTCATTCCTATTATAACTTTTTTACAAGTAAAAAGTATAGGAAATAGTCTTTCTTTTCCTGAGGAAAATTAGACACAGTTTGTCTTTCATAAGTAAGAACAAACTTTTGTTTACGGTATCGTTGCATTAATACATATAAAGAACTTGTAAAGTTCATTTTCAGTATTTTTGATATTTCATCCCTTAAAAATTAACTACCCATGTTTATATGAATAAACAATTAATTTTTACAAGGTTCTAAGATCCAACTTGACGTTCTATCATTAATGAAGTTGATCTACTAGAAATGGTAAACTCAAAAGGTAATATGCGGGAGATAATTGCCAACCTGAGCAACTCTTAGCCTGTATGGGGCACAAGGCATCATAATCCAGAATTACAATGTCAAGTAGCATGTTTAACCTCATCTTATGCCTCGGGTCAAAGTTCTGAACAAAACCATACTTGGATATAAGGTCGTGCAATACAAAATTAGCTAAACTATTCAGTCTCAGTTGACCATACGGGGGATTGTTGTATTACCTTGTTTTGCAATTCATCTAAGACTGTCTTAGAGTAAAAAAAACTCAAGTGATTTCATACTTGGATGGAAAATGACTTAATTTTAAGGGTATAAATATTTTGATAAAAATAAGGTTACCAAAATTGTGTATAAGGAAGCATGCATACAACCTTATAACACTAGTAATTTTTAAAATTTCCATTTTCACTTTAAAATTTTCTATAAATAGAAATCCCATAATTTTATAAACCACATGCCATTTATAAAATTAGGGTTACCATGTTTACAATATTTCCAAGTATAAGTAACATTACTACGGATAAGGTTAAATCCCCATGAGATATAATCAAATCTTAGATAGATACTAACAAGGATTTATTCCATCTTTAGTAACTATTACGACATACCATAAATATAGTTAAAACGTTTATGTAAAATTTGTTTATTTTTTGTGTTGTTTCGTCGTGGGTTCCCTTGCGGAAACCACTAAACCCCTGCCTTATAGAACGTTTGCAAATTTTTGTTACAAATTTAAGTATATAGTTCATGATTTAGTAAAGTGCATGTATCAAATATACATACAATAAGCATTTTAATCATGTACTTTTAGTCCGTATTAATTTTGAAAATAAATTTGTGCATAATTATAAAAACGCCATTTATAAAACATGCAAACCATATTTACCAAAATTAATCATACTAAACAAGAATCATTTACGCTATTAAAACATTCAATTCAACTAAGGTCTTCCCTACTTTAGCAATTAATCAATTAATTTATGTAATGATCTCATGCATACCGTTAGACTACGCATGCATATAATATATAATAAGCTTCGTAACCATGGTTTACATGCATGTAATCCATAGTTGACAATTTATAACAAGATAAATAAGCGACAATATATATTAAATCTAAAACGCAAATAACCACATAATGAGCGAATTAAATATCATGTAAAATATGTCCATATTTTATTTTCGTATTTATGTGACATAATTAAGGCAAGTACTATTTCTCTAAATAATTTTCTAAAATAATTTTCACATAAAAGGCAAGAAAATATTTTCATATATGCGAATTTTTTTACATATTTTTACATTTTTTATGTAATTACTACGCTATATGAGATGGCTCGTGATGCCACTGTTGGAAATCGTGGTCTATAAAACCTAATATTACATTAATATTATACGAGCTACGCAGCGGATATAGATCACATAGGGCTGAGCATGGCAGATTCGAAACCCGACCGGACCGTAAAAACCGACCGGACCGACACACACCGAACCGGACCATAGGAATTCCAGTCCGGTCTTGGTTCCATGTTTATGAGTTTTTCGGTCTCGGGTCGGTTCGGTCCAAAACCGACAAAAACCCACAAAATACCCTGACCGACCAAACAAACACCCCCCATTTGAAAAACCACCAGACACTTTTAGTAAACATTACCCTATCCATATTCCTACCTTCACATCAAATAACTTTTAGTACTCTTTTCTTAAAAATTCACTAAATCCCTAGAACACTATTCATCAAGAACTTGAATCTCATCATCAAGAAACTTGGAATAATCATAATCATATTCATCACATTGAGTAACACAAAACCTCCAATGGAAGTAAGTGTTTTTATTTGTAGTATATATTCATTTATATAACAAACTTACAAAAGTTTGCATGTACTCGGATTTCATACTTTATGTTTTGATCCTGCACTTTACGAGACGCCATATACTTGGATTTCATACTTTAATTCTGCACTTTACTAGACAATAGCAGTAACATAAAATAGAAGTGAATAGAAATTATATACTATTGTTATACAAGTTATAGTCCATGTGTATAAGATTCATCCATATGTTGTTATATGACCTTTATAATATATGGTAAATATATGGATGTTTGTTTGGTTAGGACTAACTGTAGGTTATACAACCAAACTGCAGGTTCACAACTTGTGGCTGGTCTTGTGATTACATATCTTGGCTCTTACTGTTGTAACTTGTGAGCTTGTTTTTTACTAGTAGTGTGCATTGGTGTTCAGACAGATAATTTATATACATTTCTTTCTATAAACTTTAGCAAATCAAGTGCAAATCAAGTACAAATCTTATGTTCGACGTCAGTATATTAATCTCAATGCTCAATCTGAAGTGACAAATATGTTTAGAATAAAATGTAAAACGTGATTCATGCAGTTCTTGACTCTCGATTTATTTGCTCCATTGACCTTTTATGGGCAGTCGGTTTTTCTGATCACTTCTATGTACCGAATTTGATCCTGTCAATCAATTGATGTCGTGATAAATTGTCTTTGATCTTGAAACCACTGACTAATACTAGATACTTTTAAACTATATGCGCTTATCTTAGATAAGAAATTGATTAACCATCATATTCTCTTTAATGTAGTTGTAATCTGCAGAAGTTGTTTAAGAAAATTGTAGTTCATTCATGGCCCCTTAGATATGATTAAAAAATCTCATAGTGAATTAGAAGTTAAATTACCCCAAATTTATAGGGCGGGATTGTCGTGGTGCTACAATTGGTTCGTGTTGGTCTGGCTGGGAAAGTTGAAGATGGATGGTGGCATGTGGATCCTCTCTTATGCTTAGAGATTTTGTTAAAAAGCCATTCCTGTTGGTTGTATCAGCATCCCTTGTACCGTAAACCTGTGGTGTTAAACACCTTTTAGATAATGATGTCAAAATAATACTTCATAATTTCATATGTGTAATCTGTGTGGACTGAAAGATGTCTGTAGGAGACACACTCAGTTTTTAATTTTATCTTTTTTTCTGCAAGGGCTGTTGACATACCTTGTCATAAAGCTCTGTATTTTCTTCACGAATTTGGTTTACTTGCTTACACAGTTCCACATTTTCATGGTGAATCACAGTAGGTTATAAGTTATATGGAAGTTTGTTTGTGAATCACACCTTAACAGTAGGTTAACAACAATACTTATTTTTTTCTTTTGTATGTTTAAGACCAAACTATACACCTTAACAGTGATGAAACAAACAAAGATGACAACAACAACAAGAAGAACAAAAACAAGAATAATGGCAACAAACATAAAAGGAAACCAAGTGGAGGAATAGGAAACGAAAAAGCTGACTGTTGGAAGTATTTTGATCCAAAGGTGAAACGACCGGATGGACCGAATGGACCGTTGGTTAAGATGGCACATTGTAAGTTTTGTACTAAAGTTTATAGAGCCGACTCAGTTAAGAATGGCACAAAAAACATGAACTTGCATTACCCAAACTGTGACGGCAACCCTATGAATGCGGAAAGATTAAAACAGAAAAAACTTAATTTCATGAAAGACAACAATAGGGATGGTGAGGGATGTAGTACTGGAACTTTTCAAAATTGGAAGTATTATGAGAAAGCTATAAAAAGCTCTTTGATTGAACTTATTGTCTTAGCCGAACTACCCTTTAAGTTTGTTGAACATCCGGCGTTCATTAAGTATTCAAAGAACTTGCAACCCAAATATAATTTGCCATCTCGTCACACTATCTCTAGGGATGTTCCTAAGTTTTATCTTGAAGAAAAAGAGAAACTAGTTAAGTTTTTAGGCAACCCGAATCACACTATCCACCTTACAACGGACACATGGACTTCTACTTGTCAAAAGATTAACTATATGGTGATAACGGCACATTTTATAGATGATTGGGTTATGCACAAACGTGTCATAAATTTCAAACGCATTAATAGTCATAGGGGCGAAGACATTGGGAGGGTACTTTTAAAGTGCATCAATGGATGGGGGGAATTAATAAATGTTATGGGACCATTTTCGGTTGATACATTACTTTAAAACGATACGGCACTTAAATATTTGATAGAGCATCTTCCAAGCATGTATGATAATGGTAAACACTTTCATATAAGGTGTATGGCACATATTATAAACTTAGTTGTGAAAGATGGTTTAAAGGTGCATCCAAATGAAGTTGAGACCATTGGTTCTAGGTTAAGGTACATAAATGCCTAGCCAACGAATTGAGAAGTTTAAAGGGTGCATTAAGAATACGTGTGACTCAAATAGGTTTTTGATTGCGGAATGCCCGACGAGGTGGAATTCAACATATGATATGTTGAAATCCGCCATTGATTTACAAGATGCGTTTTACAATTATAGTATGAAGAACGCTTCTTTCTCTCGTGATCTTAATGCAATACCCCGTCGTATCGACTTTGATGTTTGTCAAAAAGTTTGTGACTTTTTGGAAAAGTTTAAGGAGAAAATGGAACTAGTATCAACCCAATCTAGTCATGTTGCTCATTTATTTTATAGTGAGATACTTGATATTGACAAGCATCTACATGAGTGGGAATTTGTGCCAAAGTTTGATAAAATGGTGTCAAAGATGCGTTTAAAGGTATGACAGTATTTTGTGGGGATATAAAAAAATCAACCATTATATGTACTTTGCGGTGCTTTTGGATCCAACTATGAAATCGGAAGTACTTGGGTATGGGTTTAGGCATTTGATGGAAAATGGTTGTATACCGGAAGAGAATGAAGATGAAGTGGATACACCAATGGAGTTTTTGACCGATAATGAAAAAGAAGAAAAGGTTAAAGAATTGGTTTATGAGGTTGAGACCAATATGGGAGTTTTGTTTGCATTATATAATGAAAAATATGGAACAAAGTTAACAAACAACTCAAGCGACGTGCAAAAATCATCATCTACTCAAAGTAGCAACACAACTCGTCGACGTGGTAATACTTTCTTGAATTCGTTTAAAAGTCAAAATTCAATTAGATCGAGTGGAGTTGAAGACGAGTTGAAAAATATTTAAAAGAACCAATACTTGAGTTAGACGATGAGGAGGACTTTGACATACTTTCATGGTGGAAATTAAATAGTCCAAGATTTCCGATTGTTTCAAAGATGGCAAAGGTATTTCAATATTAAATCCTCTTAATGGTGTATTACATTTAATAAAAAACCAGCTTATATATTTTTTTTACTTATGAATTACTTTTGTTAATAGATACTTGTCAATTTACATTATCACCGTTGTTTCAGAGTCCGCTTTAGCATAAAGTCGTAATGTTTTGGACCGTTTAGGAATGCCTTATCGCCGCAAATTGTAGAAGCATTGTTATGCACTCAAAGTTGGGTTCGTACATCACAAAAAAACATCTACATGGATGATTTAGAAGATCTTATGAAAGATGAAGAGGTGATCAAAGGTAAATTGATTATTAATTCATAAGTCTGAATTAATAAATATGTAGATCAGTAGATATATAGTTTTTTTTGTATGTTATTAATTTCTTTTGTTGTTGTCATGTTATGTTTTTTTAGAAATGAAAGAGGCGTTGGACAAACTAAAGGGAGCCAATGGAAAAGGTATATCGCTTGATTGAGAAATGCTACTGGAACTAGAAAAATGCTACTGAAGATAACGAGATGCTACTGTGACTATGACTGTGACTGATGCTACTGAAGTTGCTACTGTGGCTGTAATGCTACTCAAGTGGTTTTAGTCTTTTAGATGCTACTAAAGTTGCAAAAAATCTGCTGTGAAGTTGGAAATATGCTAGTGAACATGGAAAACTTTTATTTGTTTTGCTACTGTGGCATTCTTGTTCTTGTTTGGTTTTAGTCTTTTTATGTTTCTTGTTTTGCTACTGTTACATTCATGTTGTGCCAAGTTGAAGTTTCTGAAATTCTACTAATCTTGTGGCCAAGTTTATGTTTGTAGTCTTTGTACGTGACATTCTTTTTTTTTTTTCTGTTTATTTTTTTTTTTTTTTTTCTTTTCTCTTTTTTTTTTTTTTTTTTTTCTTTTTTTTTTTCTATATACTTTTTTAGTGACATCTTTTGTGCGCCTTAAGTAGTTGTAGTCTTAGTTTGGATGTTTATCGATGGAAAACGAATGCTCTATTGTCACAGGAACTCGAAACATAGTAGACCATCACAAACCAAGACAATGAACAACATTTTTTTCGTTCTACCTTAGCCAGTTAGAAAGGCTTTACATGCTACTTCAAAAGATACAAGCTAATACAATACTTTCTTTTTGGATTTTTCGACTATTTTCTTAACCATTTTCGACTTGTAGAATCTGTTTCGTGCTCACATAGTCACATATATATAATCTATTTTGTCATATAAGTGGTTCAAGATCATTTAACATGTACAATCTAATATATTGAATCTATTTTACATTTTGTTAAACGGATAAAAACATGTAAAACATGTAGCTTTTTGGCTATAATGCTCATTGGGATGCTTCTACTTGAAAGATGCATATTGGTTTCTATCTGCATATTGGTTACAAAGATGCAAGCGAGGATAATATTGGTTTCTATCTACATTGTTGGCTATATAATCAGTTTAGTATGCAAAATTAGAGTTACAAATTGATTTCATGCAGTAAATAACGTCAAATAAAATGTCATAATTGGGTCTTGCAAATCTTTCGGTCCATCATGTCCAAAACTGAGGACCGGACCGTTTAACCCGAGCTAAGACCGACTGAACCCGAGTGGTCATCGGTCCGATCTCGGTCCTTATGATTTGGCGTTCTCGGTCTTTGGTCCGGGTCGGGTAACGCCGGTCCGGTCCGGGTTTGACCCGATGCTCACCCCTAAGATCACATATATCATACATAATTAATATAAAACGTAAACAAGTAAACATACTTTAAATAGCAATAAAGCTACCGTGAAGAACAGGGGCTTCTTTTGTATAAGCATTATGTATCTATAAATCCATGCGGAACCCGTGAAAACTTCCAAGTACTAATGTAAGTAACCTCTACATGTATCCACATACACGTTAACCAATACAACCCGAATGCTAGTTTCACGAACCAACGAATACTAAATACTACAAGTAGTCGAACTCAAACACCTTTCCCCAAGGAGATGTTTACTTTCGTCGACTACAAGGAGAATAGGAGAAGAATGGATGAGAATAATGAGCTAGGGGATCCTCTATTTATACATGATATAGAGCCCTCAAGTTTACCTATCCCACCGGTGTGGGATAAACTCATTTTCCTTTTCTTTTAGCCTAGGCCGGTCGACTCACATAAAACAACCCTTTGGATTGACTTTTTTTACTTTTCTAACTATTATGTATAATTACATTTAATTACACATTAATTAAAAAGCCTTATAGTTAATTATTCGTAAACAAACTAATTAACGACCGTTAGTATTCTATCATTGGAATATTAATATACATAATAAATATACACTTATATTTATTATACACATTAATCGAGTATTAAATAAATATATAATAAATATACACTTATATTATTATATACATACCAATAGAGTGATATCTAAGTGTATATGTGTGTGACCTCGTAGGCTCACGTTATTTCACGCCTGTATAAATATCCGTATGAACTATGAGCGCAAACCAAAGATATCGGTACTAAGGATGGAGGTGGTGAATTTGATGATCGTTTGGATGAGATAAAATTTAGATTTAAGCTAGGAGTTTGTGATTAGGGTATTGGAGAGTAGAGATGTTTCTGGCAGAAGTTTGGTTGGTATTTTTAAGTGGGTGTATCGCGAGAAGAATTGTGAAGTGTTTAGTGTTATGAGTAGATGGGAGAGCTGCGGCAGCAGACGACAGAAGGTGGTAGAAAAAACAGCGGAAGACGGTAGAACATCTGGCAGCAACCGGGGTATAACAATTTGGGATCCCGGAATCAAGATTTTTTTAGATAACACCTTGAGGACAAGGTGGTTTCGAAGGAGTGGGGAATGTTACGCCCCGAGCTCTTGAAGAGGGTCGGGCCAAACAGGCCACTGATATCATCTATCTTATTTGTTAAGTTATGTGCAAGGTCCATTAGGAATCGAGTCATAATATGATTAGGGTTTTATTGTAAGGGTTATCCCATTTGGTATAAATACCTGATGTGGTCATTGTAAACACGCCAGGTTTTACAACTCCCTAGGCAGAGTACCTAACCGTTATAGTGTTGTAAGGTAAGACTTAGGGGTTGTTAGCGTTCTTTAGGGGAATAGGTTGAGAAGGCTCGAACATAATATAACAGAGGTCTAAGGGTTGAGAGAAGATTATTTTTGGTATTTTTATATTTTATAGAAAGCAAGTAAAATTCAGGTTTGAGAGATTGATTTGGTTTTAGCTAATTAAATTAAATATAAATCTAAACTAATTTGGTGGAAACTCTATGGGTAAACGAACGTGTTTACTTAATCATGCGCTACTCTTCAGTTTGCTTCTCTTAATCCTATTGCTTTGTCACACTTGTGAACTCTGTAACAGCGGTCCGTATCAATGATGCTTAATTGAAAGCTCCTTGTTGAGCGGGGACATGATTCCAGGGTTTCCAATCAAAAAAGAATAAGTTACTATTCATCAAAACTATTCACAAATATTGTTCATCGACACTATTCACCGGTAATGTTCATCAATAAAAACATAATTTTTTTACTGTTCTTCAAGTTATTGTTCGCCAGAGTATTATTCATGGCATCAGGCGGCAGCGATTGGGACGTGAAAGACGTACTTTCTAAGCTCTTGCAAATGGGTATGGTGGCCGAATATCAGAGTGAGTTTGAGATACTTATAAATCGAGTAACGGGGATCTCTGAATCTTTACTTAAAACATTTTATATCTCTGGGCTTAAATCGGCTCTACAATGTGCAATCTTTATGTAAACCCCAAAACTTTAGATGAAGCTTTTTCATTAGCCCGTGCAATGGAAGCATGCTTCACGAACCTACAACTTTTGGAATTTTTGAGGTTGAATCTTTCAACTTTGGGAGAAGCCTTCTTCAGAGCCCCGTATCACTAAGGGCCGTTCTTGAGGATGAGCGGTCACCACATCCATCACCCAAAATCAAATGATTATTAACACATAGGGGTATAGGTTCAATATCTTGAGGAAACAACTTTCCATAAGTCAAACAAGGTGGAAGAAATAGAGGCTCATGTTGAGGCAACTAGGCACAAAGAGAAGGCAAATATAGAGAAAGAGGAGACCATTAAAGAGACAACGGACACCCTTACATCATTACAAAGTTAAGTAGATTCACTTGAGGCTAAAAGGTCCTTAGATTCTAATGAAGAGGTCAAAAAAGCTCATACACGGGTTCATGGGTTGGAGAAGCAGATGGAGAAACTTCCAATAGAGTTGCAGTTAGACAACAACTTTAGGGAGGCTTTAGAAACCAGAGGTCAAATGGTTTAGAGAAGAAGAGGCTCGATCTAAACCCAATGCTTTATGATCTTTAAAAAAGTTGTTTGATCTAATGCAAACTCCATTGGAAGAAAAAGTTGTCGCTGCTCACTAAGAAGAAATGTTAGAGGCTGAAACTTAAAGAAGAATATGGAATCCTGGAATCAAGATTTTTTAGACGACACCTTGAGGGTAAGGTGTTTTCGAAGGAGTGGGGACTGTTATGCCTTGGTTTAGGATATTATCATAGTTTATTATGTTTAGGAATGTCTTTGTGTTAGGAAAGTATTTATCATGTTTGACTATTTTGTTTAGGAATGTCTTTGTGTTAGGAAAGTCAAAAAGTCAATGTTTATCCTTAAGTCAAGTCAAAGGTCATAATAACCCATAATAGGCCCATGGCCCATTTAGCTATTATAAATACTCTTGCACTCTATTCATTATAATCAATCAAGTTAAAAAGATCAAAACAAATCTCTAATCTTCTCTTTTCTCTTCTGACGGAGCTTGCACCTGCTAAAAGTGGTGCCTTATCCCGATACTATCCGCAAGGGTCGTATCACATTTCTTGACGAATAAAAGTGTCGTAACAGACTAGTATTTATACTTGTTTTTCAGGGAAACAGCCGACACACTTTTGCTTGCAATGTTAATATGTTATGCTCTCAATCGGTTCATATTAGATGAGAAGTTGTTGCGTTGTCGATGGTTTATTTGCTGAAGTAAAATTTTGTTTTGGCTGGCGAAGGTGTTGGGTTAGCTTTTGGTAAGGAATAACACAGTTTGGTTGTTGACATTTTATGATGAATACGTAGGGACCGTAACTAACTAAATTTTTCGTATTATTCTTTTTTTGCAGGGAAACAACTGGTAGACATTTTTGCACTATTTGTGGTTGTATCAGTTGCAATGTTACGCTTTCAGTCAGTTTATATCAGCTGAACAACTAATGTGTTATTGATGCTTGCTTTACTGTTTCTCGATCTTAACATGCTAGGAACTTTTACGCTTTCAATCACTCTTTATGAGATGAGAATAATGGTGATACTTATTATAAGAGGTTATGATGAATATGGGCAGGTTCGATTAAAGTTATGATTGTCCATGTCTTGACGAGGCAAATCATACTATGTTATCAAGTTGTGGTCGTAGAGAGGAAAGGGAGGGTGGTGAAAGAAAGTATAAATTACTTATGTTCTCAAGTCTTTTAGTATAAAGAAAAGGGGGGAAGCGAAGTAAAAGTAAGGGGAATCTCAAAATTTTTGTATGAATTTATTCCGCCTAAAAATGGGTTGCAAGTGAAGTAAACTAGTGGGTACATTTGTAATTACTATATGATCCTTATTCAAGATGACTTTTCTTAAGTGAAATAAAGGACATAATGGTAAAGTTGTAAAATTTGACTTACTTTTTGACTTTTTGAGAACAAAAATAATCAGTTACTTCCCTTCATTATTATTTACTCGAGAACAATATAAAAAAATATAATTTTCCTTACCTTACAATCCCTCCCCTCCTTCAACTTGATTTTCACTCCATTTCTTTCATGAAAAAAAGTTAAGAACACATTGTAAGTTTACAACCAGGTATAAGGAAGTGTATAAAGCCATATTCAATAATAATGACAATGTTGATATGCTATATGATGGGCAGAGTTGGAAATGGCCTAAAGAATGGGTTAGTAAGTACCTTGTACTTATGTTGAAACAAGACATAAAACTGGAAAGAGAAATAGAGGACAAAACTGTTTGGGTGGATAATAAGAAAAGAGAAGTTAAGTTCTCAGTTAGCAGGGCTTGGAAGTGAAAGGATTGTGTGCAATCAAACAACGGCTTTCACCACTAGCCTTCAGAAATGTCGAAAGGTCACAACGGTGCACACTAAACAGGACAATGCAAGCGGAAGTGAGAAACGAGTTATGAAATGGAAAGATACGAAAGAGGAAATGAAAATACAACATTATTTTCTTTAAAGGGTTAAAGGGTAATTACATCAAGTCTAATATTTATCATAGATATATTCACTAGGTAACAACCCTTTACCTTAAGAAAATATTTATCCTAGATAAATATTAGAGAGTGTAATATGACAAAAAGACCAAACAAATAACCCCAAAGGATGTTTGGATCGGTTTGAATGAAATCCCAAGGGAGGGGGAGTTTGACTTTTTGTCAAACTCAAATACTTGTTCTACATGTATTCCACCTCATTCCATGACTATATAAACAAAGGCATTGAAAAAGGATTAAATACACATCTCACAAATTCTCCTCAAACCCTAAAATCCTCTCATCCGTTCTCTTTTTGCTCGGTCGACCGGGGAATACAAGAAACAACCAAAGGGTTTCACAAACCCTTGGTCGAAACCTTCAATCGACCCAAAGTCGATTTAGGTCAATTCCAAGATCGACGAAACCTAAGGTTTTACAAACCCTAGTTTCATCCTGAAGATCAGTGAGGGTTTACTCGGATTTCATACTTGCCTAACTTGCGATAGGTTCATAACCCTAGTCCTACCTGTGTAGTAATGGTGGATACATGACGTGGTCCAGAAGTGGTGATCATTCCCGAAACTATAAAGTTCAAGAAGAAGGCGTTTCGTGTAGTAGAGAAGTTTAAAGGAGCTTACGCTAGCATGATTACATGAGTAAGTAATTCTAAATACCCTTTATACGTTTAGTTAGGTTATATCAATGTACAAGAAGATCTGATTATTAAGGTTTTGGTATGCATGGATTTATTCGTTTAATTCCGTTGTGTATGTACATAGCCATGCAGGTGACCACCGGAACCCTTCAGGAAGGAATTGAGAGAAAATAATCACAAAGTGCAATGGGCTAATACTGTTTGGTTTTCTCAGTGTACTCCAAAGCATGTTTTCATTACTTGGTTGGCTGTTAATGAACGACTAAATACTCAAGATATAATGCTAAGTTAGAATCTAAACAGACACCCACAATGCCTATTTTATAAGAATGGAAATGATTCACATGACCATATATTTTCAATTGTGAGTTTACTTGTAAGATTTGGAATGATCTCAAGAGGTATGGCCAAATTGATATGTTAACAAATGAGTGGAAGGATATTCTTCTGCATATGGAAAGGCTTCCCACTTGCAATAACATATGAAACGTAGTGAGAAAACTATGTTTAACTGCTGTAGTATACAATGTTTGGATAAAAAGGAATAAGAGATTATTTTAGAATTATAGCAGAAGTTGGGAAGAAGTTCTCAATGATATAAGGGTTAAGTCCATTAAATAGAAACGTACTTTCCAAAATTTACACATCTAGTAAACACACTTGTTCTATTATTAATCTAGGTATTGAAACCGACTACTTTGTGATGATTTAGTAAATATGACTTGCTGATTTTCCAAAATAGATAAATATTTTTTTTAAATTCCACATGGACACCAATTGTATATTTATTTCCACCGTCCTATTTAATATGACTCCATTATTCATATCTACTTAAATCCTAAACAACTTCATTGTAACCACAAAGAAACTAAATCAAACCCCACAAGTATTTAACTGTTGACTTTTGTCACACCTCGACAATGGCGGAAACTCGGGAATGCAACATAATGATCAATCATAACACAAGATACAATATAGAGAAAACTACAATGCATAAACTTTAAGTGTTACAAAGACCATCAGCCTCGAACAAACCTCGAGTGATGTCCAAAATCATAACCAAATCCAATATCTCTTACAATCCTAATTGCCCACACAAGGGTCCAAATCCAAACTTAACCCAAAACTTTTAAATACTAAGAACCAAACAAATAAACAAGTAAGGCTTCACATGAAAAATCCACACGGGATACTTCTAAGCCTGCTATCACATATCACCAAACTATTCATCTTTCACTTCACCTGAAAATGATACTAAAAACGTCAACAATAATGTTGGTGAGCTCGTAGGTTTGACCTTAAACCCAAAAGTTGTGCCAATATCTCAAAACAGTGGACAATAGTGCAATATGATAGTGAATATATGCAAATCACCCATGACTTAGCACCCCCGCTAATCATGTAACACGACCTAGTATTCTCGCTAGTCGATCAGCATGCCCTAGCATCCCCGCTAGTTATGAAAACACAATATGTCACTACGCACCTAAAGGGCCTGCCAGCTGGTGCATTATATTAGCAGGTCCACACTAGACAGGGGGCAAATTCCTTGCCATCACCCTTGTCAGTGCCAAATCTTAGTACACGCAAGTAAAAATCACAACCCTTGACATGCCAAACACAATACATGCAAAGTAAAGTTACATCAAATTTATTCACATAGCAATCTTAAGCACATAATTGTTCCCAAAAGAAAACCACGTTTTCGACAGTTCAAATAAAAACCAGTTCAATAACACATTTGAGTATAATTTTCCCACACGAAAAAAAAACATAGAAAAATGGGGATACCGAGAAACTCACCTCAAGCAAGTCTTAAGCAACTAAATCTCAATCACACAAGCAAAAGCAACGATGTCTGCACACGACCTAGTCCAGTTAATGTCCCATTTTAATCATTCATTTCCAAAACAGTTTTCACGTTTGATGCATAGAGGTTAGATGCGTTGTACGATTATTTTAAACATTTTAGTGGTGTGATGGTTGACAACTTAACTCCAAAGATACCATATCGAACCCATATCTTAGTACAATATACTTATACTTATACTATTTAGCAAAATAGATAAGTAACATAAGTAAATATTTATAATAAATACTTATAAATATATCTCGATAAGTCCATTCGGCACACTTAGTTACCGTAGATATCATCTTATACTTCACAAAATGAAACGTTTATGTTTGCTAAACATTTTAGAAAGGTTTCGTGAAAAATTATATTTTTCGTCTTTTAGTCGACTTATTAAAATAATAAAATAATAATATTTTATTATTAAAAATAAAAATCACGTTTTAAGTAAAAATTCTAAGTATAGACTTTTTACGAAATTTCGGCATGACTCGTACGTTTAAATGACATTTTCCAAGGTTATTAAACCTTATTTTCAAACAAATTCCCAACATTTCGACACTTTCCGAACCAATTCCAAAAATCACATTTTCACGACGTTTACCAAGATACTTTCTCAAAACGACCTCAATATAACTTCACAAGTATTTTTCACTTCCCAAAAGTCCGCCAAAACACTTAAAATGACTAGCATAAGCTTATTGGGCTTTAAGGCCCAATAAGGGTCCATTATAGCTTTTACATATCCAAAATACGTTCTAAGCCCAAAACCAAGGCCCAATAGCATATATAAGTCCAATATAATAAGTAACAAAGTAATCCGGATCACAATAATCCCTCCCATAAGCCACGGCTTCTATGGGCTTATTGGGCCGTGAGTCCACAAGCTCCAAAATACATATATTAAGCTTGAAAATAAGCTAATAAGCTACGTATCGCATTTGGTTATCACCATAAGCTATAATATTAGTCCACAAAAATATGACATACTAGGATAATAACCAAAAACATCTCCCTTATGTTTCCATAAGTTGCCGTGAGCTAATAAGCTCATTCGTACCCCACAATAAGCCAAAATAAGCTATATACAAAATAAGCTACATAGCAAATATATGTTTTTCAACCATCACGACCACAATATCAAAACTAACAAAACCTTATATTTTTTTCCTTTTTACTTCGAACCCCAAACGCACCCTAAACATTCGTTCACAAACTTTTCGCTTTCGATTTTCAACGATCGGTCCGTACAACTAACATCTATGCATCACTAGGAACCCAAAATGATAAGTAAAATCTAAATTTGAAAGACTTACAAATATAGTGTTCAAAATAAATTTTGACGGGAACCGGACGAACCAAACGTTATTTTAACAATAACCCGAGCACTATAATCAACCCAATATATCATCAATCTTCATGTTTTTGACCAAAATTTTGAAAATCAAAGTTTGTGTGTGTTCTAAGTGTTCAGACAAAACAAGAGAAAGAAAGAGAGAGAAGTGTGTGTATTATTTGAAAACAAGTGATGGAATGCAATCAAACAAACCATATGTACTCAAGTACGGGACCATTAAGTGCTAAAATTAAGCCATCTTGTCTCTTTTTTTGTTCTATAGCCGGCCAAGGATCCTAGGAGGTCTTGGGTGTCATCGTTTTGTGTCGGGATCACTTAAAAGCTCGTAAAACTCAACCGTAAATTATTCCCCAAAGTTACTTAGCATTTTTATTCACTTTAAAAATACTTTTCCAATAACTTAGAGTATTTACTTGACATATTTCCACGCTTTATTCCCCCAAAAACTAATTTTGGACATTAACGAACGTGTCAGGACTCCTTTTTGGCATAACTATTCACGGGTCAACCACCCAGAACATAACTAACATAATAATTCCCTCTAAAAAGGATTATTATACACCATAAACCATCAATTATCACCATCATATAAATCACCACCGTCAACACGGTACATATTCTAATAAAACTGACAAACGTCAAATAGTCAAAGGACTAATATTAGAATATTCAAAACACAGAAAGGGCAAAGGTTACATTCTACCCCTCTTAAAAGAATTTTGACCCTGAAATTCAACTACTATCAGCACTAAACAAATGCGGATACTTAAGCTTCATCTGATCTTCACGTTCCCACATGAATTTAGGACCACGTTTTGAATTCCACCGAACCTTAATGATGGCAATCCTACTATGCTTCAGCTTCTTGAACTCTCTCTCCAAGATTTCCACAGGCTCCTCTACGAAATTTAACTTAGCATCTACTTAGATCTCATCCAAGGGCACTTGCAGTGTTGGATCATCCAAACACTTCTTAAGGTTCGGCACGTGAAACATGTAATGAACATCATCTAACTCCTTAGGCAAATCTAACCTGTAAGCCACTGGGCCTACTTTCTCAATGATCTCAAAAGGTCCAACAAACCTAGGTGTTAACTTCCCTTTCTTACCAAAGCGTACCACACCTTTCCAAGGCGACACTTTGAGCAAGACATAGTCACCTACACTAAACTCTAGAGGCTTCCTCCTCCTATCAACATAACTTTTTTGACGATCACGCGTAGCCTTAAGTCTATCCTTAATCTGCAAGATCTTCTCAGTGGTTTCTTGCACTAACTTAGGTCCTATCAACCGACCCTCTCCAACCTCAGCCCACATAATTGGCGAACGACACTTTTTACCATACAATTCCTCAAACAGAGCACATCTCACACTAGAATGATAACTATTGTTATACAAAAACTAAACTAATGGAAGATGAACATCCCAACTTCCTCCAAAGTCTAGGACGCACGCTCTAAGCATGTCTTCTAAAGTCTGAATTGTACGCTCACTCTGACCATTGGTCTGAGGGTGGTAAGTTGTACTCATGTCTAAACGGGTTCCTAATGCCTCTTGCATTGACTGCTAAAACCTCGATGTGAACCGACTATCACGATCAGAATATGATTGAGATTGGCATACCAGCCTAGCAACAATCTCATTCAAGTATAGCCTAGCTAACCTCTCCATCTTATAATCCTCACGCATAGGTAGAAAATGAGCAGACTTAGTCAATCGGTCCACAATGACCCAGATTGTGTCGTGCCCACTACTAGTCCTAGGCAACTTAGTCACAAAATCCATAGCTATTCCTTCCCATTTCCATTCGGGAATCTCAGGTTGCTGCAGCAAGCCAGATGGCCTCTGATGCTTAGCCTTAACCTTTAAATAAGTCAAACACTTACTTATATACACAAACTATGTATGCTTCTACCCGCCACCAATACCTATCTCTAAGGTCATAATACATCTTATTAGCTCCTGGGTGTACAGAGTACTTCGACTTATGGGCTTCGTCCATTATCAGGGTTCTCATATCACCCTTCAAAGGAACCCATATTCGATCTAGGTAATACAACGCTCCATCACTCCTAAGCTTAATCATCTTATCTATTCCTCTCTACAATCCAGCAGACTCCTCAAACGCCTCTTTCTAGGCGCTTAGTATTCGCTATCCTTGATACTCGACTAAAAGGGGTCATATTCAAGGCTTTAACTCTCTTAGTTTTACTCTCTTTATTCCTACTTAGGGCATCAGCCACCACATTCGCCTTACCAGGATGGTAGCGAATCTCACAGTCATAATCACTAAACAACTCTATCCAACGATGTTGTCGCATATTCAACTCTTACTGACTAAAGATATGCTAAAGACTCTTATGATCCGTATATATGACACTCTTTGCCCCATACAAATAATGTCTCCAAATATTAAGTGCAAACACAACTGCTCCCAGTTCCAAATCATAGGTCGTATAATTCTTCCTATGAATTTTCAACTGCCTAGACGCATAGGCTATCACCTTACCTCTTTGCATCAACACACACCCTAATCCTAGGCCTGATGCGTCACAATATACCACAAAATCTTCCGGTCCATCGAGGAGAGCTAGAACAGGTGCATTACACAACTTATCCTTCAGTTTGAAATGCATTCTCCTGTTCCTCACCCTAGTCAAAAGTCTTACTTTTCTGAGTCAAGACAGTAAGCGGCTTAGCTATCTTAGAAAAGTCCTCAATGAATCTACGGTAATACCCTGCCAATCCTAAGAATGAACCTCAGATGGAGTTCTAGGGGCTTTCTAATTCTTAACAGCTTCAATCTTACTAGGGTCTACATGAATCTCATTACCACTTATCACATGCCTAAGAAACTACACTTCTCTTAGCCATAATTCACACTTAGAAAACTTAGCATACAATTTCTCTTTCTTGAGCAGTTCCAAGACTAACCTTAAGTGTTCTACATGCTCCTCCCAAGTCTTAGAGTAGATTAAGATATATTATAACACTAACACAAACTTAACAAGATAAGGCCAACAAACTCTGTTTATTAAATCCTTGAATACTGCTGGTGCATTAGTCAGACCAGCAGGGATTACTGTGAACTTGAAATGTCCATAACGAGTTCTAAAAAAAAATAAAAAAAATGCAGTCTTTGGGAATGTCATCCTCATGCACCCTCAGTTGATGGTATCCGGACCTAAGATCTATCTTTGAGAAAAACTGCGACCCTTGCAGTTGGTCAAATAAGTCGTCTATCCTAGGGAGTGCATAACGATTCCTAATGGTCAACTCATTTAACTCTCTATAGTCAATACACATCCTAAAGGATCCGCCCTTTTTCTTAACGAACAATATTGGCGCTCCCCAAGGCGATGAGCTTGGTCGAATGAAACCTTTGTCTTGGAGTTCCTGAGTTACATCGACAAAACTCCTCTAATTCAGTAAAGTGCAAACGATTAGGGAGACTTTGCAATCCAGTGTTGCTCCTGAGATTAACTCAATTCGAAACTCGATCTCCCGATTATACGGCAATCCAAATTGGTCATCCGGAAATACCTCAGGAAAATCTCTCACTACTACGATCTCTTCTTGCCTCTGATCCTTAGTCCTAGCACTCATCAACTATCTAACTTTGTCTTTCAGTTTCTCTTCTAATACTTTAAGCACCTTTCAATCTAGTAGTGGTATCCTCACTACTTTCTCATGACAAATTATGTCACACCCCGCCAAGGCAAAAACATAAGGCGTAACGTCATGGGTATGGAAAACTAGAAGGATGGGGGGGGGGTTGAATAGTTTTCTTGATTAATTGTTACCTTTTTAAAATTTGTTTGAAACTATACGTGAAATGACTATGATATTGGTATTGGTATATGATGTAAGAGATATAAAAACAAATAAATGGAGAGTTAGAAAGAGATAACCAAGACACAAGTATTTATAGTGGTTCGGCTACAAAGACACCTTCCTTGTCCTACTCCACTCCCCGAGTCACCCCCCCCCCCCCCCCCCCTACTCGAGAGTTTGTAAACACTAGTCACCGAACTCCTTTCAACCGGTGGAGAAGCCTCACAACGTTGCTTATACCTCTTTTTCGGTATAAAGCTAAATATCGGATTCTTCACACGGTAGAATCAAACCAACACTACTATACTTAATTTACAATGATAAATGTAACTAACAACTACAATATGATGTTCAAGATTCAGCAATGTGATCTTGATGATGCTATGGAGATCCGAAACAAGATGCTTAAAACTTGATCGTCTCAAAGGGGTGTTTGGCAATTTTCTTCTTTGAAGTAAATTACCTACAAAATGCTAAAGGAAACTATGCAAGAAATAGAGAGAAAGATCAGATGATTAGGTGTATTTCTAGTGAGACGGTGTGTAAAACATAAGGAATATGCTTGGTATTTATAGCCCAAAAAATTAACGATAGCCCTGTTTTACGGTTCTGTTGATGATGGAAACGACGCCAAATTTAATGGAACCGGCCTTATAGTATCCAAATCTGAATTTTGTAATTTGTAAATCTGACGAGATCATATGAAAATTTGTAAGATTACTTGGATTTTGTGGAGATCGTTTTAAGCCCATCTAGGATATATTTTACAAATATCATTGATACGAATTAGCACAGCGGAATTAATCAAAGAACACAATGATATTAAACAAGGTTTTACTATTAAACACCAAGCCCCAATATTATTTGATCAAGATAATACGGTTACCTACTGTAACAGGGATCAAGAGATCCTTGAGGCTACACTATCTATTAACTACTATCTATCTACTACTAAATAAATGTGTATACTCCAATCATATTTATTTCTACGAATCTCATAGGGAAAGCCTGTGTTTTCTAGGATTGTCTAAACCTATGTCTATGATCTCTTTATATAGAGAGAGATCAAGACTTACAAAGGAAGTAAATCAATTAGATAAGGAAACTATTTAAATCAATTTAAATCTTTCCTAATCTTTAGCATTGACATCTTTGAGCAAATCTTCAAGAATTCTTCATGTGCTCCACCAGCTTGTAGAATTCTAAAGTGTCATATTAAGCCCTTGTTATTTCATTCGTCTTTATTTAAGCATATGTAGTTTTGTAATCATCAAATCAATAAACCCATCAATCTTCCCCTATTTGATATTACAAAACTATCTCCATGAATGAAACAATCTTTAATGCTTTCCCTTGACTTATGACTTCCTTGAACATGCCACCACACATAATAAGCTGTAAATCATATCATTCTAGTCTTCTTCCCCTTTTTGTAATCATCAAATATGGGTCTTCTGAAGATA
Source organism: Tanacetum coccineum (assembly GCA_026074375.1). Classification (NCBI taxonomy): domain Eukaryota; kingdom Viridiplantae; phylum Streptophyta; class Magnoliopsida; order Asterales; family Asteraceae; genus Tanacetum; species Tanacetum coccineum. Next base: position 36,325 of record BQNB010019522.1, on the reverse strand, counting down.
CGCAACTTGGATCTTAACAACTACAAACCATATAACACACTACCAATCCATCCGTCTAATGACTCAAATTACCCAGCATTATGTTCAATAAGAAAAATGAATGTGAGCAGTAGAAATATAAAATGGCAGTTGTAATAAGGATCTGCAGTAGTAACGAACACTACCCTCTAAGTGGTGCAGTTGATGGGTTAAACATGTCAACAATAAGCTTCCCCTGAAAAGTATGTTAAACATCTCTTGAATCTCGAACTTAGTAGGCTCTATGTAATAACCACTGATGAAGAAAACTGAGTATAACGAACTTGATGAAGAAGTAGAATTTACCAAACTTGTGTCTTATGTCTTGTTTATCCACGTGACGTCGAACTTGATATGCCAAAGTCACAAAGTTTATGTAGACCGCAACCTCTTGAAAGAATCCTCAACTAGATGAGACACTGAGCGCTACAACGTAACTCCTTTAAGTGATAGCGAATATAAGCATTGAGCATCAAAAGAAAAATCACACATTGCTAGATTCTTCAAGTCTTCATCAACACCATATAAAATGAACAAGTTATCTTTAAAGTGTAACACTCACTTTAAGATATGATAAGAACATACATCTAAAAAACTCAACTACAACATCAAATAAGTGATAATTAATCGTCTTCGTAATCACATCTTTAATAAATCCCAAAATAATAGCCATATAACCAATAAGAATAAACTAAAATAATTTCAGTTCTGTTCGAGATCTAAACAGCGTATGTTGTCCAATATCGGCTAACACTGGCAGTACTATCGAGCAGTACTAATACACAACTGGCAGTATTAACCTTCCGTTGCCAGCAGTACTAATCATATAGGAAGCAGTACAAACGAGCAGTACTAAGTAATGATCAGTACTAAGTGTTCCTTGGCAGCATTTCCAATAGCAGTAGTAATAAAAACACCAACAATAGTAATAAGGATACTTTTTTTAAGTATCCAGACGACACTTTATAGTGTCACAAAACTGTCACTAATCCGTCACAAATTAGCATTCTCCTTCCTCCCATGACTTTTAGTGACGCTTTAAGTGTCACTAATTCTGTCGCTAATCTGTCACTGTGCGCTAGCAGTACAAACAATATGTCAAGCAGTACTAAAAATTCTTTAGCAGTACTAACTCATGAAGCTCGCAGTAGTAATCAATAATACGAGCAGTACTAAAAATGCATGGCAGTATTAACAACCTTTATGCTCAAACCGTACGAACAATAAAAGTAGTACTAACTCGTTTTGTGACAGCAACAGTAAGCTTAAGTTACCTGACTTTTCAATGAACATTTACCTTTTGCTGCTCTTTGGCGATCACAAACTTACAATCAATAATCCTTCTTCCAGTAGCGTCATATTAAAACCACGATCATACCAAAACTTTTAGAAACAAGCAGCAATCAAATCACATTTACACATCATCATATCAAAACACCTAATCCTAATTCGATACATACTGCTTCTTTTTCAATTTAAACCTTGGCAATACCTGTTTTGTTTTTAAGAATAACAAAACACAAACCTGCTCTTTTAAAAACCAAAACAGCAACCTTCTTTTGATGTTGCCAACCTGTTAGAGTTTTAGAAAACCTTAAATTTCTGATGTGCATCGATTATCAACACTTGTTATACCATTATTGTCCACGAACCAAAAATAAAACACCATGTGTCTTCAAAACCTTGTCGTGACTTTAACAGCAGAAACCATAAACCTTATATTCTGTTTTACGTATTAGGGTTTGATGACAAACCTTAGCTTTTCCAAATTCACCTATTATTGAAAAACAGAAAATAAAGCATGAACAAAACCTTGTATAAACCCTAGATCAAGAGCCACCAGGCTCTAATACCAATTATGGAGATCATTTAAGCCCATCTAGGATATAATTTACAAATATCATTGATACAAATTAGCACAACGGAATTAATCAAAGAACACAATGATATTAAACAAGGTTTTACTATTAAACATCAAGCCTCAATATTATTTAATCAAGATAATATGTTACCACCTGTAACAGGGATCAGAGATCCTTGAGGCTACACTATCTATTAACTACTAAATAAATGTGTACACACACAAACACGTTTATTTACATAACTCTCATAGAAAGCCTGTGTTTTCTGGATTGTCTAAACCTATATGTATGATCTCTTTATATAGAGAGAGATCAAGACTTACATAGGAAGTAAATCAATTAGATAAGTAAACTATTTAAATTAATTTAAATCTTTCCTAATCTTTAGCATTGACATCTTTGACCAAATCTTCAAGAATTCTTTATGTGCTCCACCAGCTTGTAGAATTCTAAAGTGTCATATTAAGCCCTTGTTATTTCATTCATCTTCATTTAAGCATATGTAGTTTTTTTGAAAAACTACATATGCTTAAATGAAGATGAATGAAATAACAAGGGCTTAATATGACACTTTAGAATTCTACAAGCTGGTGGAGCACATAAAGAATTCTTGAAGATTTGGTCAAAGATGTCAATGCTAAAGATTAGGAAAGATTTAAATTAATTTAAATAGTTTCCTTATCTAATTGATTTACTTCCTTTGTAAGTCTTGATCTCTCTCTATATAAAGAGATCATACATATAGGTTTAGACAATCCAGAAAACACAGGCTTTCTATGAGAGTTATGTAAATAAACGTGTTTGTGTGTGTACACATTTATTTAGTAGTTAGATAGATAGTGTAGCCTCAAGGATTCTTGATCCCTGTTACAGTAGGTAACCATATTATCTTAATCAAATAATATTGAGGCTTGGTGTTTAATAGTAAAACCTTGTTTAATATCATTGTGTTCTTTGATTAATTCCGTTGTGCTAATTTGTATCAATGATATTTGTAAATTATATCCTAGATGGGCTTAAATGATCTCCATAATTGGTATCAGAGCCTGGTGGCTCTTGATCTAGGGTTTATACAAGGTTTTGTTCATGCTTTATTTTCTATTTTTCAATAATAGGTGAATTTGGAAAAGCTAGGGTTTGTCATCAAACCCTAATACGGAAAACAGAATATAAGGTTTATGGTTTCTGTTGTTAAAGTCACGACAAGGTTTTGAAGACACATGGTGTTTTATTTTTGGTTCGTGGACAAGAATGGTACAACAAGTGTTGATAATCGATGCACATCAGAGATTTAAGGTTTTCTAAAACTCTAACAGGTTGGCAACATCAAAAGAAGGTTGCTGTTTCGGTTTTTAAAAGAGCAGGTTTGTGTTTTGTTATTCTTAAAAACAAAACAGGTATTGCCAAGGTTTAAATTAAAAAAGAAGCAGCAGGTATCGAATTAGGGTTAGGTGTTTTGATCTGATGATGTGTAAACGTGATTTGATTGCTGCTTGTTTCCGGAAGTTTTGGTATGATCGTGGTTTTAATATGACGCTACTGGAAGAAGGATTATTGATTGTAAGTTTGTGAATGCCAAAAGAGCAATAAAGCGTAAATGTCATTGAAAAGACAGAGTAACTTAAGCTTACTGTTGATTGTTACAAATGGAGTTAGTATACTTTCATTGTTTGTTACGGTTTGAGCATAAAGGTTGTTAATACTGCCATGCATTTTTAGTACTGCTCGTATTATTGATTACTACTGCTAGCTTCATGAGTTAGTACTGCTAAAGAATTTTAGTACTGCTTGACATATTGTTTGTACTGCTAGCGCACTAGTGAAGATTAGCTGACCAGAATTAGTGACACTTAATGCGTCACCTAAAAGTTCAGGGAGGAAAAGGAGAATGCTAATTTGTGACAGATTCGTGACAGTTTTGTGACACTAAAAAGTGTCGTCTGGATACTTAAAAAAAGTATCCTTATTATACTGTTGGTGTTTTTATTACTACTGCTATTGGAAATGCTGCCAAGGAACACTTAGTACTGATCATTACTTAGTACTGCTCGTTTGTACTGCTTCCTATATGATTAGTACTGCTGGCAACGGAAGGTTAATACTGCCAGTTGGTATTTAGTACTGCCTGATTGTACTGCAGTGTTAGTGTTAGCCGATATTGGGATAACATACGCTGTTTGGATCTCGAACAGAACTGAAATTATTTTAGTTTATTCTTATTGGTTATATGGCAATTATTTTGGGATTTATTAAAGATGTGATTACGAAGACGATTAATTATCACTTATTTGATGTTGTAGTTGAGTTTTTTAGATGTATGTTCTTATCATATCTTAAAGTGAGTGTTACACTTTAAAGATAACTTGTTCATTTTATATGGTGTTGATGGAAGACTTGAGAATCTGCAATGTGTGATTTTCTTTTGATGCCTTCAATGCTTATAGTCGCTAATCACTTAAGGTGTTACGTTTTATGTAGCGCCTCAGTGTGCTCATTCTAGTTGAGGGATTCTTTCAGGAGGTTGCGGACTATTATACTTTTTGTGCTTTGCAGTATAAGTTCGACGTCACGTGGATAAACAAGACATAAGACACAAGTTTGGTAAATTCTACTTCTTCATCAAGTTCGTTATACTCAGTTTTCTTCATCAGTGGTTATTACATAGAGCCTACTAAGTTCGAGATTCAAGAGATGTTTAACATACTTTTCAGGGGAAGCTTATTGTTGACATGTTTAACCATCTACATGCACCACTTGAGGGGAAGTGTTTCGTTACTACTGCTGATCTTTATTACTACTGCCAGTTTATATTTCTACTGCTCAAATTCATTTTTCTTATTGTACATAATGCTGGGTAATTTGAGTCATTAGACGGATGGATTGGTAGTGTGTTATATGGTTTGTAGTTGTTATGATCCAAGTTGCGTATCTTCAAAAGACCCATATTTGATGATTACAAAAAGGGGAAGAAGACTAGAATGATATGATTTACAGCTTATTATGTGTGGTGGCATGTTCAAGGAAGTCATAAGTCAAGGGAAAGCATTAAAGATTGTTTCATTCATGGAGATAGTTTTGTAATATCAAATAGGGGAAGATTGATGGGTTTATTGATTTGATGATTACAAAACTACATATGCTTAAATAAAGACGAATGAAATAACAAGGGCTTAATATGACACTTTAGAATTCTACAAGCTGGTGGAGCACATGAAGAATTCTTGAAGATTTGGTCAAAGATGTCAATGCTAAAGATTAGGAAAGATTTAAATTGATTTAAATAGTTTCCTTATCTAATTGATTTACTTCCTTTGTAAGTCTTGATCTCTCTCTATATAAAGAGATCATAGACATAGGTTTAGGACAATCCAGAAAACACAGGCTTTCTATGAGAGTCGTGTAAATAAACGTGTTTGTGTGTGTACACGTTTATTTAGTAGTTAGATAGATAGTAGTTAATAGATAGTGTAGCCTCAAGGATCTCTTGATCCCTGTTACAGTAGGTAACCGTATTATCTTGATCAAATAATATTGGGGCTTGGTGTTTAATAGTAAAACCTTGTTTAATATCATTGTGTTCTTTGATTAATTCCGCTGTGCTAATTCGTATCAATGATATTTGTAAAATATATCCTAGATGGGCTTAAACGATCTCCACAAAATCCAAGGGTAATCTTACAAGATTTCATATGATCTCTCAAGATTTTACAAATCAAAATTCAGATTTGGATACTGTAGGCCGGTTCCATTGATTTTGGCTGTCGGTTCCATTCATCAACAGAACCGGTAAAACTGGGCTATAGTTAATTTTTTGGCTATAAATACCAAGCCATTTCTCATGTTTTTACACACCTTCTCACTTAGAAATACTCTCTAATCATCTGATCTTTCTCTCTATTTCTTGCATAGTTTCCTTTAACATTTTGTAGGTAATTTACTTCAAAGAAGAAAATTGCCAAACACCCCTTCGAGACGATCAAGTTTCAAAGCATCTTGTTTTGGATCTCCATAGCATCATCAAGATCACATTGCTGAATCTTGAACATCATATTGTAGTTGTTAGTTACATTTATCATTGTAAATCAAGTATAGTAGATGTTGGGTTTGTTTCTACGTTGTGAAGAATCGATATTTAGCTTTATCCGAAAGAGAGGGTCATAAGCAACTTTGTGAGGCTTCTCCACCGGTTGAAAGGAGTTTGGTAACTAGTGTTTACAAACTCTCGAGTAGGTGACTCGGGGAGTGGAGTAGGACAAGGAAGGTGTCTTTGTAGCCGAACCACTATAAATACTTGTGTCTTGGTTATCTCTTTCTAACTCTCCATTTATTTGTTTTTATATCTTGGTACATAATATACCAATACATATCATATGGCCATTTTCACGTATAGTTTCAAAACAAAAATTTTTAAAATTGGGTAACTAGATTAATAAGAAAACTTATTCATCCCCCCCCCCCAATCCTTTAGTTTTCCATACCATGACGTTACGCTTATGTTTTTGCCTTGGCGGGGTGTTTTGTGAACATAATTTGTCATGAGAAAGAATGAGGATTACCACTACTAGATTGAAAGGTGCTTAAAGTATTAGAAGAGAAACTGAAAGACAAAGTTAGATAGTTGATGAGTGCTAGGACTAAGGATCAGAGGCAAGAAGAGATCGTAGTAGTGAGAGATTTTCCTGAGGTATTTCCGGATGACCAATTTGGATTGCCGTATAATCGGGAGATCGAGTTTCGAATTGAGTTAATCTCTGGAGCAACACTGGTTGCAAAGTCTCCCTATCGTTTGGCACTTTCTGAATTAGAGGAGTTGTCGAGGTAAACTCAAGGAACTCCAAGACAAAGGTTTCATTCGACCAAGCTCATCGCCTTGGGGAGCGCCAATATTGTTCGTTAAGAAAAAGGACGGATCCTTTAGGATGTGTATTGACTATAGAGAGTTAAATAAGTTGACCATCAAGAATTGTTATGCACTCCCTAGGATAGACGACTTATTTGACCAACTGCAAGGGTCGCAGTTTTTCTCAAAGATAGATCTTAGGTCCGGATACCATCAACTGAGGGTGCATGAGGATGACATTCCAAAGACTGCATTTAGAACTCGTTATGGACATTTCAAGTTCACAGTAATCCCTGCTGGTCTGACTAATGCACCAGCAGTATTCAAGGATTTAATAAACAGAGTTTGTTGGCCTTATCTTGTTAAGTTTGTGTTAGTGTTTATAGATGATATCTTAATCTACTCTAAGACTTGGGAGGAGCATGTAGAACACTTAAGGTTAGTCTTGGAACTGCTCAAGAAAGAGAAATTATATGCTAAGTTTTCTAAGTGTGAATTATGGCTAAGAGAAGTGTAGTTTCTTAGGCATGTGATAAGTGGTAATGAGATTCATGTAGACCCTTATAGTAAGAATTGAAGTGTTAAGAATTAGAAAGCCTCCTAGAATTCATTGAGGTTTCATTCTTAGGATTGGCAGGGTATTACCGTAGATTCATTGAGGACTTTCTAAGATAGCTAAGCCGCTTACTGTCTTGACTCAGAAAAGTAAGACTTTTGACTAGGGTGAGGAACAGGAGAATGCATTTCAAACTTTAAAGGATAAGTTATGTAATGCACGTATTCTAGCTCTCCTCGATGGACCGGAATATTTTGTAGTATATTGTGATGCATCAGGTTTAGGATTAGGATGTGTGTTGATGCAAAGAGGTAAGGTGATAGCCTATGCGTCTAGGCAGTTGAAAATTCATAGGAAGAATTATACGACCTATGATTTGGAACTGGGAGCCAGTTGTCTGTGTTTGCCTTAATATTTGAGACATTATTTGTATGGGGCAAAGTGTGTCCATATATACGGATCTTAGAGTCTTTAGCATATCTTTAGTCAGTAAGAGTTGAATATGCGACAACATCGTTGGATAGAGTTGTTTAGTGATTATGACTGTGAGATTCGCTACCATTCTGGTAAGGCGAATGTGGTGGCTGATGCCCTAAGTAGGAATAAGAGAGTAAAACCTAAGAGAGTTAGAGCCTTGAATATGACCCTTTAGTCGAGTATCAAGGATAGGATACTAGCGCCTCAGAAAGAGGCGTTTGAGGAGTCTGCTGGATTGTAGAGAGGAATAGATAAGATGATTAAGCTTAGGAGTGATGGAGCGTTGTATTACCTAGATCGAATATGGGTGCCTTTGAAGGGTGATATGAGAACCCTGATAATGGACGAAGCCCATAAGTCGAAGTACTCTGTACACCCAGGAGCTGATAAGATGTATTATGACCTTAGAGATAGGTATTGGTGGCCGGGTATGAAGAAAGACATAGCTGTGTATGTAAGTAAGTGTTTGACTTATTTAAAGGTTAAGGCTAAGCATCAGAGGCCATTTGGCCTGCTGTAGCACCTGAGATTCCCGAATGGAAATGGGAAGGGATAGCTATAGATTTTGTGACTAAGTTGCCTAGGACTAGTAGTGGGCATGACACAATCTGGGTCATTGTGGACCGATTGACTAAGTCTGCTCATTTTCTACCTATGCGTGAGGATTATAAGATGGAGAGGTTAGCTAGGCTATACTTGAATGAGATTGTTTCTAGGCATGGTATGCCAATCTCAATCATATTTACTGGGGGAAAAGCGGTTGGGGAAAAATAGTCGGGGTTATAGTTTTTTCCCCAACATAATTTTTTTTCGAAGGTTTTAGCTGTCAATGCCAAGAGGCATTAGGAACCGTTTAGACATGAGTACCCTTACCTCTCGGACCAATGGTACAGATGTAGCGTACAATTCAGACTTTGGAAGACATGCTTAGAGCGTGCGTCCTAGACTTTGGAGGAAGTTGGGATATCTTTTCCATTAGTTGAGTTTTCGTATAACAATAGTTATCATTCTAGTGTGAGATGTGCTCTGTTTGAGGCATTGTATGGTAAAAAGTGTCGTTCGCCAATTATGTGGGCTGAGGTTGGAGAGGGTCGGTTGATAGGACCTAAGTTAGTGCAAGAAACCACTGAGAAGATCTTGCAGATAAGGATAGACTTAAGGCTTACGCCGTGGATCGTCAATAAAAAGTTATGTGATAGGGAGGAGGAAGCCTATAGAGTTTAGTGTAGAGTGGACTATTGTTCTTGCTCAAAGTGTAGCCTTGGGAAGGTGTGGTACGATTTGGTCAGAAGGGAAGTAAACACCTAGGTTTGTAGGGACCTTTTGAGATATGAGTGATAGTAGGCCCCAGTGGGCTTACAGGTTAGATTTGCCTAAGGAGTTAGATGATGTTCATTACATGTTTCACGTGCCGAACAACATTTGTATGGGTATTCCATCAATGATGCTAGCTCTTCCCCTTCCTCCAGAAAGGGGTACATATCTTTTGCACAGACTTTTTTGAGGCTAGAGTAATCTACTTGCACCTTCCAAGTTACATTTGCTAGCTTAACAGGTATTGTATTGGCAGCCTATTTAGGGTGTTGAACCTTTCTGATCGTCCCCTCCTTTAGCCAACCGAACACCCTTTCTTTCAATGCCTGTCTCCCATCTGGTGTCACGGGTCGTCTCTTATGGACCACCGGCTCGACGAGGGGGTATATCTTTAGTTGATGTTCTATGACAAATCGTGGTGCAGCTATTTTTTTGACCCAACCTATGCTAATACCTCAATGTTTTCCTGGAGTATGTTTGCTAATAACCATTTGCAATCAGCTGTCAATGTGGTCCCTATCGTTACATGTTGGTCTGGACATTCTTGGTTGATGGTGAGTATTTCTTCTATGTTCTCCTTGTGGCATGTCTATTCGAGCGGCACCAGACCTTGGCTAAGCATGTGGACGAAGCTGCTTTTTGTTCTTAGTATTGCTTGTTCTCTTATTCTGGACATTTGTTCTTCACGTTGGCGCCACTGCACCTCCTTCTATGAACCTTGTGTCTTTTCTAGTTATCTACATTCCCATAGAGCTTGTCTACTTGTATCCATTGTCGCGATTCCTTGGTTTGTTAGGAATTTAATCATAGAATAGATGGTAGAACCTACCGCTCTAAGGCTTCTCATTTTGGTCCTTCCTATTATGACGTTGTACGGTGAATGACATTTCACTATTGCAAACTCCATTAGCACCGTCTTGTTCCTTGCTGCCTCTCCCATAGTTACTTAAAGGTCTATTATTCCTAAAGGGTGGTATGTTTCTCTAGAGAAACCTATTATCGGAGCTCTGCATCTTCTTAATCTTGACCGGATGTTAGTACTGAGGTTTCTGAAGCAATGTTCATAAATGATGTTTGACAAACGTCCGCCATTGACAAGAATCCTTCGGACTTGATGATCTTCAATCCTACCTTCCAATATGATGGGTTTATCCGTCAGTCGATTCCGAGGGATCGCTAGGAAGGTGAGTTTATCTGTTAGACCGGACCTTTCTTCTTCAAAAGGTCTTTTGAGATTTGCTGCTCCTCTTATCATGTTTATGAATTTTACGTTGTTCCTTCCTTGACTCTCGTTCCTCTGGTTGCTCCGGCGAATGTCCTTCACCAGGTGAGCCAACTTCCCCAAGGCCACAACTTCCTTTATTTTCTTTTTTAACTGATAGCAGTCATTGGTGTTGTGACCTCTATCCTCGTGGTAATCACAAAATTTGTTCAGGTTTTATTTTTCAGGGGTTCTAATTAAAGGTGGTGGTTCTGTAAAGCTCACGCTTTCCATGGCAAGGATCTCCTTCGGAGTCTTGATAAGTGGGGTGAAAGTATCCTTTCTAGGGTAAGGAGTGTATATCCCTATGTTTCTTCATGTTTATCTTAGGCCACCTCTGTTTCTAGCTTTTTTGGGTCCTCCGGACCATGCCGGACATACATTCCCCTTGTCCCACTGAGAAGGGCGAACCAATTCCACTGAACCCGCGGTGACTTCTCCTCTAATGAAAGCCCTGACTCTTTCGAACATCTCGTCTACCATCTTGGGTATTTTGTTGTTGAGCTTTTTAGCGAGCTCCGGATGACCATGCCCATGCATAAAAGCTGAGACACGTAGAACCGAAGGAACCTCTTTTATGTGTGAACTTTCGGACTTGAACCGATTCAAGAAAGCTTGCAAGCCTTCGTTCTGTCTCCTTTTGATACCGTGAATCTCTATAAGGTCTTTGTCATATCTCTTTTGTTGTGAAAATTCTTCCAAGAGCTTTTGACTTAGCTCTTCGAAACTGTCTACACTCTTAGGGTCTAAATCATCGAACCAGTTTTGTACCGCTCCACCTAGGGTTTGGCGAAACATTTTGCACCAAACGGGCATCGGCCATTCTTCTTGCTCGGCCGTCACCGAGAAGATACTTAAATGATCTTCCGGATCTTTGTTTCCCTTATATACCCTGATGTTCCTAGGGAGCTTTGCCCTCCGATGATATTTGAAGCAAGTAATTCTTTGTGTAAAAGGATTGGGTTTAGGCTTTTTGTAGGGTGAATTTAGATCTTCATAGGTTTCTTCCGAACCTTCTTCGTATTCAGAGTCTGAGCTTGTTTCTTGGTGTCCGAACAATTTCCCTCTGGATTTGGACCTTTCCCTTCTTGTTTTCTCTTTGGTTATGCTCTGGCCTTCCAACCTTCTTGACCTTCTTAGGTGTGTTAGTTCCTTGCTCTTGGAAGGGGTCTTCTGACTTTTGCCGACGGAATGAGTTTGTTTGTGAGTTCCGAATGTGCCCAAAGATTCAAGGGAGAATCAATCGAAAAAACTCCTTACTAGCAACCTAGCTGGAGCTTCCTCATCAGAGTTGGCATAGGCGAACCTTCTCGGCATGGCCTTTGTCTTGGCTTGTTGGTCATGTACTTTGATCATTGTTCTCAACATGTCAATGTTTTCTTTGATGAAGGCCAGAGAAGGGGAAGGGGGTTTTTGCGTTTGTAAGACCTGTTCGGTGGGTCCCTCGCGAGTTAATGTTCTAACGTCTCTTGCTTCTGATCCCTAAATTTACTCCTCCATAGGTTGCGAGTCAACCATGCCTTCTTTGATTTTCTTTTTGGGTAGATTGGGATGCCGGGTCCCACGGATGGCGCCAAATGATGAGGTAAATTTACATGGACTGCTTGAGCTTGGTAAAAGTGACCTCAGCCTTAATAAATATTTAGATCAGCTCGGTTCCCTTGGACTTTAATCCTTCATCCCCTAGCTAAAAATAAGAAAGAACACCGTTAGCTTGCCCTAGGGTGTTAATCCGGGACCAACTCCGGCTTAAGAGTAAGTATGGTGATATGAGATAAATGCGGAGAATGTAAAGTGTGGTCCAGAGTATGTGTGGCAAAATGAGCTCTTCCTTTATACTATTTAGGATTCGCTACAAGACATAACCGTGGGGCTCTCTCTCGGTACGATTCGTCAGCTACGTGTCATCCCAAGGTTGGTGGTCCTTCACAAGGATTGTACCTTTGTTGGTTTGCCCTTAGATACCGCTGCGCTAGGACGGAGCTAATCTTCTTCGGAGTTCTGGTTGCGACTCTGGACCTAACTTGTCCTTCGACAAGTCAGCATCTCCGGAGTGTTTGTTTAGCTTAGCCCGGGTTAGTTTGGCAGGAGTATATGAGCTATATTTTTCTTCTGGATGTTCCGAGGGAGACTATACCTCATCACTTATGACTGCAGCAAGTCCATCCGTATCACTACTACTGCGCATGTTCCTACTTGATGTCCCATCGTGCCACTTTTAAGAGTGGTCAGCCATAGTTTGTATTACCGTCAGAGCTTGAGTTGGTGTCATCCCAGGAATTAGTCCTTGCAAATCAAGCAATTGACGGTTCATAATGTTCAAACCTTTATAAAAGATGTTTACCTTTTGATGGCTGTTTATGTTGTGGGTTGGGCACTTATATAATAAATCATTATACCCTTCCCAAGCTTGGTATAATGATTCGTCACTTTCTTGCTTGAAGTTGTGGATGTCTTCAAGCTGTTTAGCAGTCTTGGATGGTGGACAATACCTTTGGGTAAATGCCTTTTTAAGGAGGTCCCAAGCGTTGACAGCTCCTGGGGTCAGCATATCCACCCATCTTTTAGCTGCTCCAGTAAGAGTAAACGGGAACACACGTAGTAGTACTGCATCTTGTGATACTCCGAGAACATTTAACAAACTTACAATGTTGAGGAATTGATCAACATGATCATGGGCATCCTCATTTTTATTCCCAGAGAAGGTGTCTTCCCTTAATTCTCGCATGAATTGACTCTTGATCTAAAAGTTAACATTGCCTCTGATTTCTGGTTTAACTACGCCCGGTGCCTGGTTTTCTCGTGACAATGCTAAGTATTGTTCCATGGTGAGCGTATTGATGTCTACTTCCGCCATAGTTCCTGCAGAGTTTTAGAGAGAGAAATAGAAATAATTACAAGAAATCAAATTAATACTAATTTTTAGCTCCCCGGTAAAGGCGTCAAAAACTTGATGCGTATTTTATTTTAAAATATATTTATTCAAGTTTTAAATTTATAAAACTCGATTCACCTGACAAACGCACTAACGGGCAGAGAAGCCGATCGTGAGTAGTCTAGAGATGGTAAATCCGAGGTCGTCCTAAGAGCTAAGTGTCAATTAGTTTTAATATGAAATTGTCACGTTTTGAAAATAGTTCGAAGTTGATTTATGAAAATAACAAGAAACTAAATTGCAAAAAGTAAAAGTAATAGAAATAATCAGGGAGAGAAGCGTGCTAGCCTAGCCATTTCATTGCTACCGTTATAACTATGTTTTCCAGTGCAATATTACATCATGGTTTCATTAGTGGTTTTTAAAGTCGACATACCTGAATGGATATCTTTAGTCTGCCCTATAATATCTGCGATCCCGGATCCCCCGAAAGTCACGAAGGTGGGGCAACCAGGTCATAGTTATCAATCCCAACTATCCCAAGAACTAGTCTAATAACCTATACAGATTATTAACCTTCTCTGAAAGAGTTCTTGTGCTTTTTAAGTATATTAAGTAATATATACGATAACTTGGTTAATCCATACACCAGGGATAGGGTTTTAAACCTACCCTAGTACCACTGCTAATCCCATGTTCAATTGGTAATCTAATAACATGATTAACAGGATCTAAAACACCTACAATACTACCAAAACCCAGGGTTACATGATAGTTAAAGGATATCTAAAGAAACCATGATCTAACAGTAAACAAACATTATAACGATGGTAGATTTATGACTAGGCCAGCACTTGAAGTGCTTATCCACTCATAGAAACAATACAACAAGAATTAATAAAGATAATCATGGATGGAAAACTCATAATTCTTACAAAAGCGGTTTATGAACGATTAAATAA
>BQNB010019522.1:2160-9660 GCA_026074375.1 Tanacetum coccineum | reverse complement strand
TTTTAATTAAATAAAAGAGAGAGAATTAATATCAAAAAGGCAATATAGACATTCAACAAATTTTTTCGCTCTTAATAAATATATGTACCTTAATTCACTCTTAATAAATACATATACCTTAACACTCAAATAATTATATCCTATACAACCGTCACATTCCTCATCACAATATTCCTTCCATCTCTCACCTCTTTCTAAATTTCGACGAGATCTGTTACGATCTACAAACATATGTTAATTTATTTATTTATCTAGATTGCACCTCATCTCATGTCTAGATCTTAATATTAATCACGATGGCTTCATTTTGGCTTCTCTTATCTCAAAAATTACGAATCTGATGTTCTAATCCATAATCGGTCGATGTTGACGATAAGCCTTCTGTTTAATAATTTCGACGAAGGTTGCTGCCTTAATTCCATTTCTAAAGGCGTCAATGATGTCAAAATCGATTGCATGGCCGTAGCCCTTAGTCGGAATATGCGTCGTAATATATTACTATCTTTCATTTTATGCGTTTTTACTGCTACCTAGTTCGCACGATACTTTAACATCACGGCATGTATCAAGAAGAAATTGAAAACTTTTGTTCATGGTGATTAATGTTTTCATTTTTTTTAGCAAGATTGTACAGCATTTATGTGGGATATTAGAAATCATAACACAATCGAATGATTAGAGGATTAGCCAAGTTCTAGAGAGAGAAAATGAAGAAGAGCTTTTAGAGTGAGAAAGTGAACTTGTATAAATGAAATGACTAGCCCACATCTTCCATGGCATGGAAGAGGCTTTATACTTACAATAAAACCGGCCTAGGCCTTGGTAGAGGGCTTACACGTTGGGTTTAATACCTGGCCCATTACCGAATGTTATACATTAACTACTTAACTACGAACAACAATAAATGGAAAAATACACGGGGTGACCGAGTCTTTTTCTAATATCTAACAATCTCCCCCTAAGGGAGGTCACCCCAGAAAATACAAAATTAAGCTCAGCTATCTATTTCTTGTGTTCAGCTCGTAGTCTTTGATTCTTCATGCATTGATTTCTTTGTACATATTGTAGTAGTCTTTGAGCGTAGTTCCTTTGACTTGTGTGATCTTTGAGCATTCTTTGAGATCATCAGCCACAGTAAATCTCCAAATCATCCTTGTGGAAGTATGGCCTCCATGTGATGTAGTGACCTTCGGACCGGCATGCTCACACTTTTATGGATCATGATAGCACACATCAGAGTTGCGGAAGCTGTGTTGTAGGTCTTTCAGTTATCATGATGTCTTTGATTAGGAATATTAAGTGTGAGCATGAGGTTTGTGAATTGACTTGTCTCTGGCCATCAGCTGCTACCGTCTACCGTCGGGGATTCCTGCAAGTATAAGTTAGTGATAAACAAACGAAAGTGTCTTTGTTCACTTTCGTCGAATAAGGTTGCAAGAACCACGGTTCCCCGTTATTCAGTATAAATACTGCCTGTGATCAGGTATGATTCTGAAGAATCTCCTTGACAGGGTTTCGCAGCTGTGCTAGCCGTTCTCAAACCGGAGCGTCTCAAAGTAGACAAAGCACGGAGTGAGTGAACCAGTGAATTGAGAAACCCACTGATTAATGAAAAATTGATTTGAAAGTCAATCGTGTGTCACTCAGAAAAGAGTTTTTGTGACACATCGACGGTTTTATATCATAAAATCAAATTTCATCAGAAACACATTTGTTTTGAAAGATATACACAGTCAATGTGCTCGAAAAACAATTGTTGAGCACATCGAAAGGTTTTTCAAAAACTATTCGTCAATTCACTGCCTGGAACAAGTTTGATTCATAAAGAATCGCACCATTGTTGCTTTCCATTTGTCACAAGTTTGATTTTGAAAAGGATAATAAACAGGTTTATATTATAAAAAAAATGCTATAAATATTCAGAAAGAGGCTATACTAACAGGAAAAAACTGCATCTTACAAATTCATACCAGATCTATTGAATGGTTTTTGAATTTATGTAAAAGATTTATAGACGGGGTAACCATTTTGTTATAATATCCACATCTTGATTGAAAGGATTCCTAAGATCCAACGACAAAGTAAATAGAAAATAATATAAGTATTGGGAATCAAATAGTGTTATCTGATTCTAAGGATACAAAGAAGTCCTTGGTATTCCCTAAATAGGAATCGAAAGAAAAGGTTGGATCAGATTTTCTTACATTGTCCATCATTAGATCTACTTTATTTAAAAAAAGAAGGACGCCACTCTTGTTCATTTTTAAAAAGTTACCAACGAAGTTTTTTTGTTACTTATTTTTGAACCTCTTTACCCCATAGAGATATTGAACAAGGGGGTATTCCCATTTTCCCACTGTATTTTGAAAAATGAACGTTTTAAATGTCCCTTCAAAAGTAAGTAAATAGATTCGACACATATAAAATGCGGTTAATCCCGCGTAGACTCATGCTATTATTGCAAAAATAGTGAATACATACCAACTATCATTAAGAATTTCATCTTTCGACCAAAATACAAGCAAGAGTTGAATACCACAAAGAGAAAGTGTACTAATAAAAAAAATTTTTTAGTATTGGTCCATTGTTTTTGTTAAACCCCCCATAAGACCCATAATCTGAACTTTTTTGGACAATATCCAACAAGAGTTTCCTTGAATGAAAATAACGATCCCGACCCTAATACAATAACGCTTTTGATTAAGCATGCGTAATCAAAAAAATAAGGCTACTGCGATAAACCCCATACCTAGAGCTAACATCAAATAACCCAAAAAAAATATTAAAAAAAAAATTGAGAATTGTGGAAGAGGCTACACCCCTCTTTAATGTCTTTTTGAGCAAGAGCTAAAGTAGCTCCTAAAAAAACCGTTATTATCCCTATCAAAGAGATAAAATTCATTATGTGGGGGTATGACTATGAAAAGAGGCATAAGTCGAGCTACAAGAAATATTCCCGCTGCTACCATCGTAGCAGCATGTATAAGAGCCGAAATAGGAGTCGGCCCTTCCATTGCATCAGGTAACCATACATGAAGGGGAAATTGTGCAGATTTAGCAATAGCACCGGCAAATAATAGAACAGCGCACAAAGTAACAAATAAAAAATTGACCTCATTATTCGAAATCAAGTTATTCAATATTTGGAATAAATCACGAAATTCGAAACTCCCCGTTACCCAATAAAACCCTAAAATGCCTAATAATAAACCAAAATCGCCAACACGATTAGTTACAAACGCTTTTTGACAAGCCTTTGCTGCAACAGGTCGTGTGAACCAAAATCCTATTAATAGATACGAACACATTCCAACTAATTCCCAAAAAATATAAATTTGTATCAAATTTGAACTAGTAACTAATCCCAACATGGAAGTACTGAAAAAACTCATATAAGCAAAAAATCTCAAATACCCGTGATCATGAGACATATAATTATCACTATAAATAAGAACTAAAATTCCAACAGTAGTGATTAATATTGACATAATAGAAGTAAGTGGATCAATCAAGTATCCAAATTCTAAAGAAAAATCATTATTGATAATCCAAGACCATACATATTGATAGACAGAACTGCTATTTATTTGCTGAATAGAAAGATTTATGGAAAAAATCATGACTATACTTAACAATAAAACGCTCTGAAAAGCCCACATACGACGAAGACTTTTTGTTGCCGTCGGAAAAATAAGAAGTCCCAACCCTATTAACATAGGAACTGGAAGTGGAAGCAAAGGTATTATCCACGCATATTGATATGTCTGTTCCATAAAAAAAGTGTTTTTTTCTTAATTAATTGTTTCCGATTCACCGGATCTTAGCTCTTTCGAAAAAGTAAATAAAAAATAAAGATATGCACTAACTTATTTAATAATTTATATTTATATTAGTATTTATTCTGAGTCTTTTCAAAATTGTTCAAATATGCAAAACAAGAAGTTACAATTGGTCAAATGATATAACCAAGTGACATATAAAAACGAATACTTATAATAGGAAAATAAAAAAAGAATCATTATTATTATGATAATTTCTCGTAATAATATTATTCATATTCATAGAGCAAGGATAAAAATTGAGGCTAAAAAGAGTACTTGATGCTAATATGAATTAGAGGATTAACTAAGGTCGTTGGTCTAATGAAAAAAAACCTCTTGATTTTAGTTAGTTTATTTTAACTCATTAACTAATTCATTATGGGATTGATTGTTTTCCATTTCAATCAAAACAATTTATTAGGAATATTTGGAAAGTTTATAAGATTATAGCTCTAAAATGAACTTTTTATCGAGCAAGGATAAAAAATGACTGAGATCCTTTTTTATCAAACTACATACCCTTTAACAGATTTTTTACTAGTCTCATTCAAGTTTTAAAGTTTAGGTGTATTTTTTTTTCAAGTTTTACTAAAAAAAGACTCAATTTATTAGGCAAAAGTTTACAAGTTTTATTACATGTAAATAAAATATAGAATGACTACAATAAAGGTATTTTAGGTTCTTTATTTCTTTTGATTTCTATCCCATAGCAGATGAGATATAAACAACGAGAACTAAGAGTTCCAAACCAAAAATTTTTGGTTTTACAAATAGTGTATGGCAAAATTTTGTTATTTCGAGTCATTTTTGATAAAATTTTCACGGATCTTTGATGTATCTAGATTTCTATTAAGAGAATCTTTTAGAAAAAAAAATAAATAATGAATAAGATAAGAAATAATAATTCGTTTTGAACAATAGATGTCTTTCACATCCAACTATAACAATGACTAACTTCTTCTTTTTTAAATGGCAGTTCCAAAAAAACGTACTTCGATATCAAAAAAGCGTATTCGTAAAAATATTTGGAAAAGGAAAGGATATTGGGCGGCATTAAAAGCTTTGTCATTAGGGAAATCTCTTTCTACCGGGAATTCAAAAAGTTTTTTTGTACGACAAACAAACAAGTCCTAAAATATTATATTGGAATAATTTTGAATGGATTTGACTAAAAAAATTGGATCAGTAATTTGTTAATTTAATATTAAAATTAATATAAAATTAACAATTGGCAGTTCCTATTCTAATCAATATGAAATAGACTCTTAATCTTATAAAAAGAAGACGTATTCTTCATTTCTAAATTATAAAATAAAAAAGAATATAATAAATATATATATAAGATTTTTTATTTTAGTATATTTTCATTCATATTTTGGTGGTGGGGAGTCTTCTTTTCCCCATCGACCTTTACAAGAATAAATAATGAAAAAAAAAATGATATTTATCAGGAAGGGCAGATAGAATATTTTTAGTTCAAATTAATTAATTGTTCAAACTAATCCATTCCGTGTTAAAGATTTTTGGATCACTTTCTGACTTCTTAATTTCTTATATTATAATATTAAATTAAATTTATTTTCCATATATATCCAATTTTCAGCCCAATCAATAATCAATAAAAGAACTTAATTGTTGAGATATTATGTACAAGTGGCAATTTGGAGTAATCCAAAATAGACATATTTTAGATTCATTGATAAAATTGAGTTTGTGTTTCAAATGGAATTTATTAAATCAGATAAACCAGAAATAATGACAATAAAAGAAAAAAGTTTTTTAGTCTATCGAAGAATTCTATAGTTGCAAAAATCGTATTTTAGAATCGGCTAAACTACGTCAAAGCCCTAAAACGAGACACCTTAAAGAAACTACTGAACCTTTAAATTGACTTTTTTGAACTCTTTTTTTTTTCTTTACTAAAAAAAACTTATTTGAGTGAATTGACTTGTTCAATCTCGACGATTGAATATAAATAGGTTATTATGAGTTCGAGCAAGCCGCTATGGTGAAATCGGTAGACACGCTGCTCTTAGGAAGCAGTGCTAGAGCATCTCGGTTCGAGTCCGAGTGGCGGCATGCCATCTTCTAAAAGATATCAAATAGATCCTATAATAAAATTAAATTAAATTCCCAATTTATATTTCTTAATTAATACGGGGGGATTCCCCGTTTTTTCATTTTTATGATATTTTCAACTTTAGAGCATATATTAACTCATATTTCCTTTTCTATTGTTTCAATTGTAATTACAATTCATTTGATAAGCTTATTGGGCAATCAAATTAGAAAACCATATTATTCGTCAGAAAAGGGGATGATAGCGACTTTTTTATGTCTAACAGGATTGTTAATAACTCGTTGGATTGATTCGGGCCATTTTCCACTAAGTGATTTATACGAATCATTAATTTTTCTTTCATGGAGTTTCTCCCTTATTCATATAGTTCCTTATTTCAAAATAAGAAAAAATTATTTAACAACAATAACTGCCTCAAGTACTATTTTTACCCAAGGCTTTGCTACATCGGGTCTTTTAAATGAAATACATAAACCCACAATATTAGTACCCGCTCTACAATCGGAATGGTTAATAATGCACGTAAGTATGATGATATTGAGCTATGCGGCTCTTCTTTGCGGATCATTATTATCAGTAGCACTTCTAGTCATTACATTTAGAAAACTTTTTTATAGTTCTAAAAGTAAGAATTTATTAAAATTAAATGGGTCATTTTCTTTTGGTGAAATCCAATACAAGAATGAAAGCAACAATATTTTTCAAAAAAAAGCTTTTTTTCCTGTTAACAATTATTACAAGGCCCAATTGATTCAACAATTAGATTATTGGAGTTATCGTGTGATTAGCCTAGGATTCATCTTTTTAACCATAGGTATTCTTTCAGGAGCAGTATGGGCTAATGAAGCGTGGGGATCATATTGGAGTTGGGATCCAAAGGAAACTTGGGCGTTTATTACTTGGATCGTATTCGCAATTTATTTGCATACTCGAACAAATAAAAATTTGCAGGGGACAAATTCTGCAATTGTGGCGACTATAGGTTTTCTTATAATTTGGATATGCTATTTTGGGGTCAATCTATTAGGAATAGGGCTACACAGTTATGGTGCATTTACGTTAACCTCTAGTTAAACTAAAGAAAAGTTACAAACAGAATACGGTATATATAAAAGACTTTGCGTCAACCGGCGAGAACCATGTGAATCAAGTAGTGTAGTGATTCACGCGGTTCTCGCAAAGACCAAGCGGATTGGGTGAAAATTCAAATTCATATTTTGTTTTTACTTTATTTTAAATTTAATAAAATAAAAATACTTTTATTTTTTCTTTAAAAAACTATCTATAAAAATAATTAGATAGAATACCTTCAACCTTGTCAACTGATAGTGAAAGAACAAAATCGGGATACATACCAATACCTATTACAGGTAGAAAAATGGAGATGGAAACAAATAACTCGCGCGGTCCAGAATCAAAAACATAAGAGTTTGGAGTATTAAATAACTTGTATCCATAGAACATCTGGCGTGACATAGATAATAAATAAATAGGAGTTAATATCATTCCAATTGCCATTACAAAAGTGATGGCAATTTTGGGCATTAAAAGATATTTTTGACTGGTAATTATTCCTAAAAAGACTATAACTTCTGCAAC
>BQNB010019521.1:0-66723 GCA_026074375.1 Tanacetum coccineum | reverse complement strand
TCTTTTTCTTAATCTTTGGCTTCTAGTCTGATCTAAGGACTTCACTTCTCTTCTAGGACATGGCTAGATCATGATTTAATTATGTGTTGAGTTTTAGAGATGAATTGAAAGAGTGTGTATGTATGAGGTGTAAGGATGTGAAAAGGGTTCGGTTATTAAGGAGTAACAAGGAGGTGTTTTTGCTTGATGAGCAAGTGTGTGACTAAGGTGTGTGGGTGCTAGGTTGATGACAAGTTGCTAAAGGTGGTGGTGAGGTTATGGTGCTTGAGGTGCTTAGAATTAGGTTTAGAAGTAGTTTAGGGGTGGCGAGTTCATGGCTGTTTTTGGACAACCAACATCGGTCCAGGTAAAATGGTTGTCATTTATAAACCGTAATTCTGATTATGCTCAAACCAGTGAGCATGGTTAGATATTTGAGTCCTCTACAACTTTTAGTTTTACATATTTAGGGGTCACTATACAAAAATTTAAAGATAACAGTCATTTACTACAGGTGTGCAGAATCTGCGGACGTTTGCCATTTCGGCTATAACTAATTCATCCGACATCGAATCGGGTCGAGTCAACCGGAAAAATGATCACACGACATAGGGCTACAACTAAGTATTTTTACTTAATACCCAAAGCCTACTGATTTTTCCGAGATCCTATGTTTTATCAACGGATCAGATTCTAAAAACTATGAACTAGTTTAAGGGTGTAACGGGTTTGCTAGGGTTTTTAGGTTTAGGATTAGGGTTTAGGTTTTATGGTTAGTGTAGGACTAGTTAAGGTTAGGGTTTAAGAGAAAAGTGTACATTGGAAGCTTGTAACATGTGCTTAAAAGGTGGTACAAAATTCCTAAAGAAATGGAGGGAAAATGAGCTCATTTGAATTCTATGCATAGTTGAATTGTACTTTGAGCTTTAGGGAGTTGTACATTGGTTTTGGAAGGAATTAATATTCAAAAGATATGCATTGTACACTTGTAAACATGTCTTGATAGCTTGATCATTTGTCTTGTATGTGAATATTACATATAATTAGGGTTTTGATATAAACGTTAACGTTTAATGCTTGTTTTGAAATAACGTTTTGAAAAGAATGTTAAATGGATAACGTATTTCATAAAAATGATATTAGAACATAGACTTGACATATTAGGATGTTTACATGATATAAACATAGTTATAGTTGGCATTGGTTGTTTGTAACAACCCGAGTTTTGCGACGCGTACGACAATAGCGTATTCGACGTCGTTAATATTATTTTATGAGTTTTCGTGAACGAGCATCGACATTTTAAATTTTATTTGTCGAAAATAAATATTTTCGTATTTTATTACGAATAATTTTGAGAAACTTTAATAATTTTTATTTTTGACGTTTCGCGAGTCAGCGTTTGTTCGCGGAACGTTAACGTCTTGATTTCATCGTTAAAATTTTACGACGCGGGGTCTCGTATTATTTTTATGATCGTAAAATTATTATTTTGCGAACCGTGTCGTCTTTGTTCTGGTTCGAGCCAAACTCGCGTTTTAAAAGTGTACACATTTTTATTAAATGTTTTAAAAAAAAAAAAATGTGATGGAAATAAAAATGGTCTCGGAAGTGTAAGCCCGAGTCACGGTTGTCGGTTTTTATTTACATAAAAGTATGGTGTGTCAAAAATATAAAGATAAAAGGAGGGGAGGACTATTTTTGCCAAAAGCTCAAAATAAGGAACTATATAAATGGAATTTACTTCCATTTCCTTCATTTTATAACACAAAACACACACACTTTCTCTCTAGCTCCACCACCACCACCGGAAAACTTTTCCGGTCACCGGAAACCGCCACCGTCGCCGTCGGCCGCCGGTTACCGCCGCCGGAAACCGCCGTGGTCGCCGGAAAAATTACATGCAACCCGAACAACTTATATTTTCCGAATCCCCTCGTTATTTTCTACGTTTTCCACTAAAAATATATAACATGCAATGGATATTTCTCTAGTTTTGGATTGGTTCGAGTTTGGTCGAAATGGGTTGGAAAACACTAGCCATTGGTGATAAATAAACATTGTAGCAAGTGGGTTTTGTTAACAAGTTTGTGGTTTTGTGTATTGGGTCGGTTCGAACCGCGGCTAAGGCGAGGAGGAAAAAGGCGAGTCCGAGTTTTTGCCCGATCTAGCTTATTTAAGCTTTGTGAGTATTTTTAATACTAGTGTTACTTTTATTTTTATGATTCGATCGATTATAAATATTTGCATGTGATGAAATCCGAGGAACTTGCGCTAGACTAGTGGTGATATTGAATGATTGAGCGATAAGGATATCGTGTATAGGTTATTTTAGATATGTTGTGAATAAATTTTTGGTCGAAAAATAGTTTTTGACGCGTTTCGTAAAAGTTAAATTTCGGACAGCAGCTTTGACACGAATTTCGAGGTCCGAGATTTTATAAAAATTGATTTTTGATTTAGGAATATGAAAGAGCTTATTTTTATGTTCGTTTCGGTAATTCGAACGTCCCGTAACTCTTAATAACGAAGAAGTTATGGCCAAAAGAAGTTTGAATTTTTATAAATTTTGTTTCAGCTATTTATAGAAATAATAGGTTCTGTCCAGATTTTCAATAGGCGTTTTGAGCACTTTCGAGTCCGTTTCAGCCTTCCGGCGAAACACGAAAGTTGTCCGGAATGACGTTTTCTATAATATCTCTTTTTGGTCAAAGTCACGAAAATGTGATATAGCGGGTCAAAACCGATGGTCAAACTGTTGCGTTTTTATTAAAATAGTCAAGTTCCAGCAGATTCTTGCAGGGGCGTTTTGGTCATTTTCTGTCGAGTTTCGGGTCTCGACTAAAACTAAAAAGTTGTCCGGAATATCGTTTTGCATAAAATTTCTTCTTTGACCGAGTCGTGAAAATGTGATTTAGAGGGTCGTTTGGCGCGGGTCAGATTTGGGTAAAGATAAATATAAGTATAAAAGTCAAAGAAAGTCAAATGTTGACTTTAAAAAGTCAACGGGTTAATACAAGACTTATTGAACGTTTATAAAAATAATAAACGCTATTATTTTTACGAATATAACAAGTTAGAGTTAACGAGTTTATTGAACGGATAAAATTATAAAAATAGTAACTTTGGTAATATACGGGACATAATCCCGATATGGGTAATTAATAACCAAATTGAAAGTCGAAATTTCGACGAGATAAATAAATATTTTTACAAATATAATTGGATGCCGAGACTTACCAAAAATGGTAACTTTCCAAATGTGGTAACTTTCCTAAAATAGAAAGTTTCCTAAAATAGAAAGTATTCGCTTAAGCGATGTATGATATAAATAAAAGAACGATCGCAACCTAATATTGTGGGATTTTAGGATCTAAGGCGCAAGTGGATTTCTCATCACATGTGTATTTTATACGATTTCTATCGTTGCGATGTACGCATCATTCGGTCGTACTTTATTATATAGTAACCGAGCGACATAATTATAGGTCGCGGTCGAGTTCGTTATCGGTGACGCTTCGTGATTGATTGATTATTGATTGTGGTCTTCAATCAAGGTGAGTTCATAGCCCCACCTTTGCTCTTTTAATGGTTTTCGTAACTATTTTCGGGGTGAGAATACATGCTTGTTTTACTAAGTAAAATGTTTCTTTTTACTACTTAAGCGTTACATGAATTGTTTTCACTAAAGCTTTGGCTTGCTTATTACATGATTTTGATACATGTTTGATAAATGGTGGTTTACCATTGGAATTATTGAAGTTTGAATTGCTTACTAAATGTTTTGAGAACATTGATTATCTATTTACAAAACCGTGAGTTTTGAAACCATTACTTGTTTTAAATTGGACACAAGTGCTTGAAGGGTATGCTTGTCCCGATTATGAGATTATTCGCATGAGTAGATATTGCCAAAAGTCCCCAAATTTGAACCGTTAATTTGCCCTATAGTGGGGGAAGCGCTAATACATTAAATAGATCTATTGGGTTGACAACCCCGTCTGAGGGTATGGATCAGTTGAATAACATGAACACCCTGTTTAGGACGTTTTGTATTGAGAGGTAGGTATCTGGCAATTGTACCTTGTATGGGGCAAAATTTGTGAGCATATGAAAAGATATATGCCGTGTCAAGGCGTCGGTGTCAAGGGCTCATGGCGATAATGTGGAATATGATATTTGGAAAATGCACTTGATGCATTGATGTTGGTTGAACTAAAAGCTTGTGGTCCATTACTAATTTTTACTTGATTATTGAAATCATGATTTGGATTTTCGGAAATAATGCTTCGAAGGGTTGTAACGCTACTTTTCTTAAGGAAATATCATTTGAATTATTTCAATGCGGTTTTTGCTAAAACCTATGAATTCACCAACATTATTGTTGACGTTTTTGCATGTATTTTCTCAGGTTATATCTTGTTAGCTGAGCATGGGAGCATTTGGATGCGCGGATATCAAAACTATAAGGACTTGGTTTTCTTCACATTCGATAAATGTTTTCTTGATGTGTCACGTTTGAACTCATGTAATCTTGATAAATTATAAATTGTTGGGACCTAAATTTACTCTGATTTATTTAAACCGAATGTGACATTTTATTAAACGCCTCTTTTGAGGTCGTTTTCTGTAACTTGTGTGTATGAACTATAAAGTAGCACCCAAGTGGTATTCCGCTGTGTTGTTGTGATTTTGGGGGTGTTACAGAGTGGTATCAGAGCACTCGTTATAGCGAACTAGGTCGTTTTCTAAGATCAATATAGACCCAACATTTGTCATGGACCCAATGAACCAATCCTAGCCACTCATTTTTTTATCAAAAATAAAAAAAACCCAATTATTCACGGTTTTTTTTTAAATAAAATATCTTAACAAACGTAAATCGCAACACGATATAAAAATACAACCCATCGCGACGAGTATTTTTTTAATCTTCAAGAGACTGTTGACACGATATAACTTCGAGAAACATTTTTTTCATTTTTTTTTCAGTCACAAGTTGACGAAAATCATATAAGAATTACGTATAACGAATCATATATGATTCGTATAAAATGGAATCAAATATGATTTCATAACATTATATAATGAAATTTCATAAGAATCATATATGATTTGTGATTCCACAAACTTTTTCCAATTTTTGTTTCAGACACGAATTGCCGAAAAAAAAAAAAAAAATTGTTTTTTTCCCTATATGATTCGATACGAATCCATATATGATTCGTACAACAATCATATATGATTTCATATAAATCATATATGATTTCATAAATCACATATGAATTTATTAAAAATCGAATAGTTACTATCATAAGATCATAAAAAGAAAAGTCGTCGAAAGTACATTAGGTCGCCCCTCTATAAAAAGAAATAATTTAAATCTTGTCGCGATTGTATGTTTGTTTTGCATAACGATTAACGGTGTGTGAGATATTTAATTTTTTAAAAAGAGGTGGAAAGTGGGTTTTTTTATTTTTGATGAAAAAATGAGTGGCTATGATTGGTTCATTTGGGTCTATGACAAATGTTGGGTCTATATTGAACTTTTGGCTTTATAGCATAAGGAGTCAAGGCTTTACATGTAAACTATTTAAAAGATATTAATGAGTTTGACCAAATCTTTATCTCTTCATCTTTATCTCTTTTTGACCAAATCTTGGTCAAGGCTTTACATGGAAACTATTTAAAAGATATTTATGAGTTTGACCAAATCTTTATCTCTTCATCATTATCTCTTTTTGACCAAATCTTTATTTTCTTCTACATCTTGTAGAATCCCACAATGACGACTTTGGTCCTTTTGTTTCCATCTTGTTTCATTCGTGTTTTGTCTTATCAACTCAAATATAATTCCCAACAATCTTCCCCTAGTTGATAATGACAAAACCAAATAAGCACGAACTTCCCCTGAAGTTAATATACGAATGAAAACTTCCCCTTAAGCTACCAAGGATCTACAAGTTGCAAATCATCAAATCTTCTTCCCCTTTTTGTCATCATCAAATCGGGGACTAAAGTATGCAACTTCGATCTTCACAACCACGAACCAATATTACACTTCTAATCCAAGCCTTCTATCTCCTTAAATTACCCACCATTAAGCACAATAAGAAAAATGAACTTGAGTAGTAGACACTCACACTAGCAGTAGTAATAATGACTAGTAGTAGCAAAAACCTTCACCTCGATGTAGCATGTAAATGGTTAAACATTTTAACATTAAGCTTCCCCTGAAACCTATATGTTAACCATTTCTTGAATCTTCAATTCTGTAGGCTCTATGTAATAATTACTGATGAAGAAAATTAAATATAACGAACTTGATGCTCAAGTAGAACAACCTAAACTTGTGTCTTATATCTTGTTTATCCACGTGACGTCGAACTCATACCAAGACCAAAATATAAGTAGATCACAATCTCTTGACAAAATCCTCATCTATGAGACACATATCTAAAGTGATAGCAAATGTGAGCATTGAGCACCATAAGAAAAATCACACACCTTTGCTAGATTCGCCAAGTCTTTGTCATAACGTTATAAGCACGAACAAGTTACCTCCTCCTAAAATGTATGATAAAACACAAACCCAAATAATTCCCCTTCAACTTCAAATAGGTCATAAACAACCTTCTTCGTAACCAGTTCGAACAAATAATCCAAAATACGAGCCTTTGAAACTTTTAGAAACTTTTAAACCAAAAACCTTCCAGAACAAAAACTTCGACACATCTTTTCTTCATAAAGTCGACACCAACAAAAACCTTGAACAATCCTAGATATCGAGAGCAACCCGCTCTGATACCAATTGTGGAGTCTGTTATGACCCCTTAGATCGTTATTAAGACTCATCTAGGATATAATAACAATGATTGATAAATTGCACAGCGGAATAATAAACATGAATCAAAGTTATTTTTAAGGTTTTTCTTTATTCATACGTTTCCCTCTTTCCCCAAACACAATCTTGGGGATAGAACACTAACTAACTAACTATGGTGTATACACATACCTTTTACTATTCGACTCTCATCAGTCGACTCTGCTATATAACTATCTAGACTCTCATTGGGAGAGCTCTAGTTTTCTATACGCTAAAACTTATGTCTATGATCTCTTTATATAGGGAGAGATCATGACTTACAAAGGAAGTAAATCTATAGATAAGGAAACTATTTAAACTAATTAAATACTTTCCTAATTATTATCTTGTAGAATATTTGACCAAATCTTCATATTATTCCACCAGCTTGTAGAGTTCCACAATGACGACTTTGATCCTTTTGTTTCATTTTGTTTCTCTTTTATATCATCAAATCAAGAATCCCAACAATCTTCCCCTATTTGATGATGACAAAACAAACAATGTTCTTGTACGAACTTTCCTTAAAGCTGAGAAAGTTAAGATCATGAATCTCCCTGAATGAAACAAAATCTTCCTTTGTAACCTGCCAACTACTTCCCCTTAACTTAAGATCTTCCCCTTAAGTTAAACTCTCCATGCCATGCCACCATAGGATCTATAAGTTGCTAATTATATAATCATCTTCCCCTTTTTTATCTCATCCAATAGGGGACTTTATGCAACTTTGATATTCACAACTCCCAAAATAATAGCCTTTTTTCAATTTAAGTGAATCTAAAACCATCCGAGAAGCAATCTGTGGTGGTCATCCGATAACGCATAAACTAGCAGCACAATCTTATTTTAATGCTACAGTATTTAACACACACACAGTAGTATTCTGCTTATAAAACCTAGCAGTTCTAATATCGAAGCATAGCACAATAAATATATACCAAGCAACAAAAACCATGTGTATTCATCGATCTTAACTACTAATGGAAACATTATCATCATAGCCCAGCTCAACCTTAGCACATTAAACCCACGACCAACAACCTGGCAGTATTAATATTTAAGCAAGCACACTAAAATTTATGCGTACCACTGCTACATATCACGATCATGATCCAGCCCATAAAATCAGTAACTGCTGTCCACGTGAAAAATATAGAAAGTCAAAGATAATCCCTAAAAGTTAGGGATTTTCACATTATAGCAAATAACATTCTCAATTCATGCAACAAAAAAACGTTTTCCAAATCCATCATCTCTTCCAAATCTATCCCAGCTTCAGCTAAAAATAACCACCACAAATCCCACTATAGTTTCCTAGTTAGGGTTGCGAATGAATTTTAGGCACAATAAAGAATCTCAATTCAGTATACACATCAACCAGATCCTTCAAATCATGAAACACTCACAATAACACAAACCCATACCAGTTCATTACACCAACAGCACTGTTAATGATACTCAATAAAAGAATTGAGTAGACAAATATAATTCAGTACCATGTCATTGTATTCTCATCAACAGCACCAACATTTTAAGTCCAAGATAGATAACAAGTCATCGCCAGCACTAATTTCAGCATATAAGAGTATATTTATACCCTGCTGGCTTCTTCTTCAGAGAAGCGAATAAAGAAGACCTTCATGAACTTATCTTGTGATAAACCGTCAATACTTGGCAACCTTAATCAACCTTCAAACCATTCAAAAACAATGAACCCTGCTTCCCTTTTCATGTGCCATAAACCAACACAGTGTCTGTTTTATAAAATTAAGGTTTTGTGAATAAAACCCTAATATTCACCAAAAATTGTCTTGTACCAAAGGAACCAAAAACACGACACTGAAAACCTTGTGATCCTAGATCAAGAGCCCCGAGGCTCTGATACCACATGTTGAGAATCGTTTAGCCCATCTAGGATTAGTTTTACAGATAATGTTGAATGCACAGTGAAATAATAAGAAAGCAATATTATCAAACAAGGTTTTTCATTGAACGATTTCCCTATTACAAATAATACTGAAGCATCAAAGTTGAAGAGAACAGGTATAAATCTTCAAATATTGTGGAGATCTTTAGATTGCTTAAATGAAATCTCCATAATATTTGAAAACCTATGTTGAAGAGAACAGGTAATAAATCCTAGTAATTTTGGTTTATTGATTTGATGATTACAAGAACAACATATGCTTAAATGAAGACAATGAAACAACAAAAGATAAAGATGACACTTTTGTATTCTACATATAGAAGAATAAAAGCTGGAAGATTTCCATAAGATAGCCAATTAAATTCAAATGAAATATCAAAGATAGAAGGAAGTTTTAATTAGTTTTAATTAGCATTCCTAATACATTAATTAGCTTTCTTTTAAGTCCTAAATATCCCAATATATAAAGGTGTATTAGGTGAAAAGTTATTTAATTATCTAGAATAGAATAGAGAATAGCAGACTTCTTAATGATAGTCTAAGCAAAAGCATGTGGGTGTAACACGATTTAGTGAGTAGTGAAGGTTAGTGTATAAGATATGATTGTAGTCTCATTATTCTGATCAATTATAATGAAAGCTTCAATGTTGGTTAAAACCTGTTTGTAATATTGTTTTTTATTATTTTTGTTGTGCATATCAACGTTACCTGTAAAACTAATCTTAGATAGGCTAAACGATTCTCAACATGTGTATCGAAGCGGTTCTCATTGTATCTAATTCAGGTTTAATAGGTCGAAGAATGAAGAAGAAACCAAAATTCATATATGGTTTTTCATAAAGTTCGCGGATATTTTTGGGGCAGCCGTGGAAAACGATGGAGAAATCGTTTCTGTTAAACACCGTTGGATCGACATGAAATATTTTACTGGAGGTTCTAGACACAAATAAGGTACGATCTGACTGGAGCGATCTTTGATTTGAGTCCTCAAATTAAAGATATGATTTTTATAAAACTGCTGCAGAAATGGCATTTTTCAAGTTTTTGTTTGCTGTTATCATTGTCTCGACTATGAACCCTAATCGAGAGGGACATGACTTGATATGCTTTAAGTCCATAATAACAGGTTTATGTTGGCATTCGTATTGTTCATGATAAACCTTTTATTAGGTTTTCATTATAGCCGTTGTTGTGCATTCGTGATGGATCTGATTCTTTTCAAAATATATATCATACTGATCTTGGGTATGATGACTTGTTTGGATCCACATGCTAACGACCAGCAGAAGTTCTTAATAGATGATCAACCTCACATTGTTATTCAATGTCTTAAGATGATCATTAAAAGCTGCTGTTGTCTCATCTGCCAGTGATTAATGCGTAATTGTGTGGGTGAAGACTGTTTGATTATGGTATCAACAACAGCAACAGCAAAACATGCAAAACATGGATAAATAATGCAACTCAAAACCCTAATTTGTTTAGGGTATGTTATGATTGAAGAAACTCTTGTCCACGATGGATATATGGTTATATACAGGATGTTCAGTGACAAAGAGATCTTTTTAATGAATGAAAAGATCTTCTATAAAGAAAGAAGATTCGGTTGTTAAGAAAATGATATGGCAGCTTGCAAAGAAAAGAGGAGATTTTTCGCAATATATATGACAGTTAAATATTTGTATCACGTGTACTATTATGGGTCCTTGTAAAATTGCTTAGTTTGTAACAATGACATAAAATAGTTAATACAGGTCCAAGGTACATAGCTGTTTGGATTTTTTTTGCAAAAAAAGAATAGTATGTTTGAAGCACATGTGATGTTTGCCTATGAAAAAGGCAGCAGCTATTTTACACAACGTTTGCTACATGTTACTACTCCTTTGAGCAACAAGGAATGATATTGTATTTTTGACTTTATGCTGCTATGGTTGTGTGAACAGTAGGTGACAAGACAAAAGGTAACATATTTCTTCTTGAATTTAGTATTGCTCGTTTATGTTGTTTAATGTTTATTAGGCTTCACGTGTTTAAACTGCCAACATGATTTTGGATTCGAGATTATGCTACCAAGAAGGGGAAGTATTAATACTGTTCGAGCAAAAGGTTAGTATCGCTCTATATAGAGTTAGTACTGCTCTATATAAAGTTAGTATCGCTCAAATTTGCGACAGTGCAGTGACGGTTTAGCAACAGAGTAAAGCATCGTTAATGGTATGGGAGGAAGGAGTCACAGTTTCGTTACAGTTTTAGTAACAGTTTAGCGACAGATAATGTGTCGCTAAGATCGGTTTAGTGACGGTTTTGTAACAGAAGAAGGGTCACTAACAGCTTGGTTGGGTTTGTACCCGTGTCCAGAAGAAGTTGGTACCATAATGATGTTGTCGACCGAATAAAATGATTTATACATGGTACTTTGACCGATATCGATAGTACTTGTGTTTTTCGACGCGTTTGGATCTCATAGATGATGATATTTGGTTTCGTTTTTTAGGGATTATTATGAAGAAAATTGGTTATTGCTTATTTGATGTTGTAGTTGATTTTCCAGGTTTGTGTTCTTATCATATCTCAAATGGCTTACAACATTTTGAGGTAACTTGTTTGTGCTTAAATGGTGTTGATGAAGACTTGATGAATCTAGCAAAGGTGTACGATCTACCTTATGATGCTTACTACATACATTTGCTATCACTTCAAGGAGTTACGTTATTGTGCTCAATGTCTCGTTTCATAGGTTAATGAGGATTTTGTCAAGAGAAGGTGTGTCCACTTCTACTTATATTCCTTTCTGATATAAGTTCGACGTCATGTGGATAGTGCAAGACATAAGACACAAGTTTGGGAAATTCTACTTCTTCAACAAATGGGTTATACTCATTTTTCTTCATCAATAATTACTACTTGGAGCCTACTGAGTTTGAGATTCAAGAGATGGTTAGCAAACTTTTAGGGGAAGCTTATTGTTAACATGTTTAACTATCTAAATGTACCACTTAAGGGGAAGTGTTCACAAGTTTCTTATCTACAGATGACCCCTATTAGCTGATTACAAAAAGGGGAAGAAGATTAGATGGTTTGCAGCTTATTTATGAGTAGTGACATGTACAAGAAGATCTTAAGTCAAGGGGAAGCTTTGAAGATTGTTTCATTCATGATGATATTTTTGTAATATCAAATAGGGGAATATTGTTGGGTTTATATTGAATTTGATGATACAAAACTACATATGCTTAAATGAAAGATGAATGAAACTACAATGGATAATATGGCACTTGGTATTCTACATAATTGAATAATTAAAGCTAGAAAGATTTCATGAAGATAGACATTGAAAAGTCCCAAAGAATAACAACGAATAAAGGAAGGTTTTAATTAGTTTTTAAATATCTTACCTAATACAATTAATCAGCTTCCTTAGAAAGCCTTTATATTCCCTCTTATTATAAAGGGTTATTAGGGTGAATCTAGTTTTGTAAATTATTCTGAGAATATAATAGAATAGCCGACTTCTAATGAGAGTCTGCAAAAGCTGTGTGTGTACATGTTTAGTAGTATAGTTAATGTATTATAGATAGTGATAGTAGTCCTCATTTATTCTAATCAAATATAATAAAGGCTTCAATGTTCGGTTAAAACCTTGTTTGATAATATTGTGTTTCTATTATTTTCGTTGTGCATATCAATGTTACCTGTAAAACTAATCCTAGATGGGCTAAACGATTCTCAACATATGGTATCAGAGCGGGTTGCTCTTGATATCTAGAATTCAAGCTTTTATGGTCGAAGAATGAAGAAGAAACCTAAAATTCGTATATGGTTTCTAAGTTTGGATTTTTCTGGGCAGCCGTGGTAAAACGATGATAAATCGTTCGTTAACCGTTTGATCATCACAAAATTTTTACTAGAGGTTCTATACACATATATGTATGATCTGAACGGAGCGATCATTTATTTGAGTCCTCAAATTAAAGATATGATTTTTATAAAACTGCTGCAGAAATAACATTTTTCATGTTTTTATTTGATGTTATCCTTGTCTCGACTATGAACCCTAATCGAGATGGACATAACTTGATATGCTTAAGTTGATAATAACAGGTTTTATTAGTTGCTCATATTGTCTTGATAAACCTTTTATTAGGTTTTCATTATAGCCGTTGTTGTGCATTCGTGATGGATCTGATGCTTTACAAAATATATATCATACTGATCTTGGGTATGATGACGTGTTTGGATCCACATGCTAACGACCAGCAGAAGTTCTTAATAGATGATCAACCTCACGTTGTTATTCAATGTCTCAAGATGATCATTAAAAGCTGTTGTTGTCTCATCTGCCAATGATTGATGCGTGATTGTGTGGGTGAAGACTGTTTGATTATGGTATTAACAACAGCAACAACAAAACATGCAAAACGTATATAAATGATGCAACTCAAAACCCTAATTTGTGTAGGGTATGTTATGATTGAAGAAACCCTTGTTCACGATGGGTACATGGTTATATACAG
Source organism: Tanacetum coccineum (assembly GCA_026074375.1). Taxonomy (NCBI): domain Eukaryota; kingdom Viridiplantae; phylum Streptophyta; class Magnoliopsida; order Asterales; family Asteraceae; genus Tanacetum; species Tanacetum coccineum. The sequence goes on along the minus strand of BQNB010019521.1, from coordinate 53,438 downwards.
GATGTTCAGAGACAAAGAGATCTTTTTAATGATACCAATTGTGGAGATCTTTATTTGTTTGAATTGGTCATGAGGCTCTGAAACCAATTGTGGAGATCTTTATGACCCTTTAGATCATTATTAAGACTCATCTAGGATATAGTAACAATGATTAATAAACTTGGACAGCGGAATAATAAAACAAAAATCAGAGTTACTTCAAAGTTTTCTTTATTCATTATATCTCCAAGATCAAATGATCCTTGAGGATAAACTAACTAATACATAGATGTTTATAACACATCTACTAACTATCTAACTATGCTAACTAACTAAACGTGTATACACACACGTTTTGTTTTAGTCGACTCTTATTGAGAACACATACTTTTCTGGATACTAAAACAATATGCCTAGACCTCCTTTTATAGCATAAGGAGTCAAGTCTTTACATGGAAACTATTTAAAAGATATTAATGAGTTTTACCAAATCTTTATCTCTTCATCTTTATCTCTTTTTGACCAAATCTTGGTCAAGGCTTTACATGGAAACTATTTAAAAGATATTAATGAGTTTGACCAAATCTTTATCTCTTTTTGACCAAATCTTTATTTTCTCCTATATCTTGTAGAATCCCACAATGACGACTTTGGTTCCTTATGTGTTTCCATCTTGTTTCATTCGTGTTTTGTCTTATCAACTCAAATATAATTCCCAACAATCTTTCCCTAGTTGATAATGACAAAACCAAATAAGCACGAACTTCCCCTGAAGTTAATATACGAATGAAAACTTTCCATTAAGCTACCAAGGATCTACAAGTTGCAAATCATCAAATCTTCTTCCCCTTTTTGTCATCATCAAATCGGGGACTAAAGTATGCAACTTCGATCTTCACAACCACGAACCAATATTACACTACTAATCCAAGCCTTCTATCTCCTCTAATTACCCACCATTAAGCACAATAAGAAAAAGGAACTTGAGTTGTAGACACTCACACTAGCAGTAGTAATAATGACTAGTAGTAGCAAAAACCTTCACCTTGATGTAGCATGTAAATGGTTAAACATTTTAACATTAAGCTTCCCCTGAAACTCATATGTTAACCATTTCTTGAATCTTTAATTCTGTAGTCTCTATGTAATAATTACTGATGTAGAAAATTAAGTATAACGAACTTGATGCTCAAGTAGAACAACCTAAACTTGTATCTTATATCTTGTTTATCCACGCGACGTCGAAGTCATACCAAGACCAAAATATAAGTAGATCACAATCTCTTGACAAAATCCTCATCTATGAGACACAATAGCTCTAAAGTGATAGTCAAATGGAGCAGTTGAGCCACCAAAAAAAAAATCCACACCCGAGGATGAGAAATAATGGAACCCACCTTTGCTAGATTCGTCAAGTCTTCGTCACAAGGTTATAAGCACGAACAAGTTACCTCCTCCTAAAAGGTATGATAAAACACAAACCCAAATAATTCCACTTCAACTTTAAATAAGACATAAACAACCTTCTTCGTAACCAATTCGAACAAATAATCCAAAATACGAGCCTTTGAAACTTTTAGGAACATTTAAACCAAAAACCTTCCAGAAGAAAAACTTTCGACATAACAACGCTTTCTTCATAAGTCGACACCAACAAAAACTGAACAACCTAAAAACGATAGCAACGAGGCCCTGATACCATTGTGGAGATCTTTAAGACCCCTTAGATCATTATTAATACTCATCTAGGATACCAGTAACAATGTATTAATAAACTTGCAAACAGGGAAAAATAAAACAGAAATTAAGTTACTTCAGGTTTTCTTTATTCATTAAATCCCCAAAGATCAAATAACCTTGAGGCTAAAGTAACTACTACCTTAGATGTTTATTTACACATACTACTAACTATCTAACTAATGCTAACTAACTACGTGTACACACACACAATATATGTTTTAAGTCGACTCTCATTGAGAACACATACTATTCTGGATACTAAAACAATTATCCTAGACCTTCCTTTTATAGCATAAGGAGTCAAGGCTTTTACATGAAACTATTTAAAAGATATTAATGAATTTTTACCAAATCTTTCTCTCTCATCCTTTATCTCTTTTTTGACCAAAACTTGGTCAAGGCTTTACAATGGAAACTATTTAAAAGATATCAATGTTTTTGACCAAATTCTTAATCTCTTTTTGACCAAATCTTTAATTTCTTCTACATCTTGTAGAATCCCACAATGAAGACTTTTGTGGTCCTTTTGTTTCCATCATGTTTTCATCGTGTTTTGTCTTATCAACTCAAATATAATTCCCAACAATCTTGGAGTGTTGCACAATGTTGCAAGATAAGGTAGTGGCGCTCTAGGAGTCGGAGTACAAAGGAATCTTGTTAAAATCAAATCCGTAGTCAGTTAACTGAGACCGCATCCATAGGATTTATGCACAGCAACCGGACAGGAGATATATTCATCTTTAAGTTTCGATATTGCAGTACACTTTTGCTTCTTAGACGACTAGCTTACTAACTTTTCACCTAAAAATTATGCACTACCCGATGTACTTTTCCTTGAATCTTGGCAACCTGCATGGTCAACATCTGCAAAAGCTATTAAATTAAAAATGGTGTCCCTTGGATACTACAAACCCAAATAAGATGGTCCTATAGGTACCGAAAGACAGTTTAAAAACCGTAGTTAATGCTTGTCGTAGCTTTGCCTATTACCTCGGACGATCACATGCAGACGAAAACACTAGGATCGGAAGGACCTTGCTGTGAGGTACAAAAAGATTCGGACCATTCCTCGATAACGAGAAGGGTCAACTGGAGATCAAAATTGGATCCTCATGCCATTTTTTACTTACCCATCATGGGGAGTCAACGCAAACAGCATTACATTTTTCAAAACCATACTTTTTGAGCATTTCAAGAGCATATTTAGATTGATTGATAAAGATGCCTTTGGAACTTTGTGAATTTTGAAATCCAAGAAAAAAAATATTTGTCCCATCATTGACATCTTAAAATGTTTTCTCATTAATTTTGCAAATTTATCACAAAAGATTGGATTAGTGGAAGCAAAAATTATGTCGTCAACATAGATTTGTACTAGTATGAGATCATTTCCTTCCTTTTAAGTGACCAACATTGGATCGACTACACCTTTGAAAAATTTATGCTCTGAGAAGGCATTAGGTCTATCGGTAGGAGTTGTCGTATCCATGCGCGCAGAAGCTTGTATTCAAACCATAAAGAGCTTTCTTTAATCGAAATACTGAATTCATTCCTTTTTTACTGATTTCTCTACCCCACCTCAGGTATTTGAGATTGGAGAAAGTTCTCATAAGACGCATCTGGAACGTCATGAGGAATAGATCGAGACTATTTTGAATCACTTAGATGAGCTCCCTCTTGAGCGCATTGAGCACATGGAAGATAAGATAAAAGGTCTTGGTAATGGTCGAGTAATCATACAGCGAGATTTTGACCAACTAGAAACCGAACTTCAAGAAGCCCGTACTCAGATTTCTGAATTTCAAAGAGAGCAAATAAGGCATGATGACGAGATTGTTCTTGCTCGCGTCAGGACTTCTACTCTAGAGATACTCATCGAGGATATTCAGGTTCGACACCGATCAGATATGAAGAATCTTCTGAACAAGATCCATAAGCTCAAGAACCACAAGGGAGGACCACCACCACCAGACTACTAGACTAGATCCTTATCATTTACAGCTTTTGTTAGAATCCAACCACTGGATGTGTGGCATAAATAATGACACTTGTCAAATTTTGACTATGTAAAATATGTAGACAAGTTGTTTATGACTTAATACAGTGGTGATTCCATTATACCTCGCTGTTTTATGATACCGATTTATGTTTATCGTGGTTGTCTATCCTATGTCCTGTATTACGATTACTCATGTACGGTATGATCCATAATGAGTTATCTAAGTGGTCGCGGTATCATACCACAACCACTGAGAAGTAAACCCGTCCCCGAGAAACCTAATGAGTGCACATTCAAATAGTCCAAGCATCTATCCACCTGAGAATAAACATGCTTTTCTTAAAGTGTCCAACATTATTAAAGTTGGTGAGTTCATAGATTAGTTTAAATATAAATGTAATCCACTGTATATCACAGTACTATGTAAAAATCTCAAAGATTTATAAAGAATGCATGACACATTTTATGTCATCAAAAGTACCAAATCTTATCCCAAAGATTTTATAAAGAATGCATAACACATTTTATGAACAAAATTGAGTCTACTATATTAAATTTGTGACATTTCCGCACTATCACAAATTTCTGGCTGACACTAGATATAATTCATGCCCTGTTGGGGAGGCCGAAGGTCCCATACGCAAATATTACCGAATGTTATCAACGTTTCGTTCCAGTGATAAGCTTGTCACCCGAACGGGGGTGTCAATCCCGAATATAGATCTATAATGTTCGTTTTTTTACCAAGTGATCGCTAATCACCCGAAATACAGGGGATCCACAATCGAATAGATCTATTTCGTAAACATTGCGCTCACCCTCCAAGTGATTTACAGTTCATGACGCTGGCGTAGACTTGTTTAATGTTTACCCTATTTGGGCAGTGACTACAATTTAACTCTTGGGGAGTATATGTATACTCCCGTTACCGGGTCCCCTCCTAAGAACACCCGGGCAGTAATGTAATTGTTATCAGTTCAATCAGCCTAGCTAATCCGAAATCATTAAATGTTAAAGTATGCATTGGTGACAAAATGAAAGTCAAATAATGTCATCCCATCTAGCGAACTATGCAAATAAGTTGTTAAACCTAATTCGTAAACAAACCCTTGTAATTGCATTTGTAAACAAGCATGTTCTACCCCAAATATGTGTAAATCGTAGTAAACGGGGGGCTATAAACTCCAAAATCCCTTTAAAACAATCACATTGTTATAGATAACCAAGTATAAGGATTTTAGACAAGCTGGATCCCTCCTCGCGGGTTATAAAACATTAAAATATTGAATGCAGGCTATGAACTCACATTGATTAAAAAACCACGATTCAATTAATCCAATTATCACACTGTATCCGCAAACGATCTCGACCGACGACCTATATTTATCGTCGTTCGATTATAATACTCGTACTAAATTATGTCAACGATGGTGCATCGACTACCACGAAATCAATACATATTTATATGTATGCAGTCAATATATACATGTGGATGAGAAATTCACTTTGCGCGTCTTTTAAACCTAAACCCTTAGTATTATTTGAGGTATATACTATTTTTGTCCAATATAACTTATCTCTAATTATCTAAAGCCTGATTAGCCTCGCGGCACAAAGGAAATTGACTATTACGAACAACTTTCGTGTTTAGCCGGAAGGCTGAAACGGACTCGAAAGTGCATCAAATCGTTTAATTAATAGATAAGTAAGATTTAATATATAAAAATATTACTTATTTTATAACTTTAAAAGGTATTTATTTTTCTGAGTTTGACCAAGGTTAGTTTCTTCGTTAAATAAGAGTTAAAAGTCCCGTTTGAAGTATGTCTAAAGTCCGTCAAAATATAATTTGTTATATTTAATAAATTCTATATATTAATTTATAACATCGCGATTCCGAATCGTATGTTTCGGATTTTTGATATTTATTATTCGGTTATATAGGTTGTCATAGGTCCATTTGGTCCAATCTCGTCTCTCTAAGTATGTCCAATATCACTTATACATTAATATCAGTCTCGGTTTCAATTTTTTATGTATTTTACTTAGACCGGCATTTATATTTTTTTATATCACATTACATTTATATCGATTAATTGAAACAAGTTTATCTATTTTTCGCTGTTAATTAAATCACTTTATTTTCGATGACACACACTCAAAGCGACGCACCCCGCCCTACCCCCCCCAGGCTGTTTTCTGCAGCCAACCCCAACAGCCACACGGCTTGTTAAAACCAAACAAACCAAACACGCCCTTTTCTCGGCTGTTTCCCAGCTGTCCCCGCAACTAAACTCACGCACCCGACCCGGCTGATGGACAGCCAAACGCACCCTTGTGCGTGGCTGTTAAGCCAAACGCCCCCTTAGGCTATTTTGACAGCCAAACGCACCCTTGTGCGTTTCTGTCTAAACCAAACACACCCTTGTGTGTTATAACCCTACACAAACACGCCCTCTGCGGCTGTTTTCAACACAAACCCGACGCACCCTTTACCGGCTGAAAACATAACCAAACACATCCACACTCGACGCACCCCGGCTGTCCCAAACAAACGCGCCCTTTCCGGGGCGAACACCAACCGACGCACCCCTTGGTGCGAAATGAAACCAAACGCAGCCTTGTGGCTGCTGACCGGACCCAAAGCACCCATATGAGGTGGGGGGGAAAGATATAAACCAACCGAAGCCCTACCTGGGCTGCCAAACGCAACCGACGCTACACCCACACCCTACCCGGCTGTGACCCCCCACCTCGGACACCCTGTGGTGACGTTATACACCGAAAAACAAACAAACATCCTTACTGTAAACCCCAAATCCAAACCCCCCTGAACGCACACTCCCCCCTCTCCCCGCGCTGTTAATGACAGGCCTATCGACACCCATCGCACCCTTTTTATTTTGTAAACAACCCACAACTCAAAACCTAACGGACCCCATTTCTGTTGCAAACCAAACCCGATCCCTTGGTTCGTTATAACCATAACCCGAACCCAATCAACTCGACTCATTACGCTGTCCCGATCCCAAATCCTATACAAACAAACTCCCCTAGCTGTTACCTCAACCCGACACTCCCGGTGTGGGGAAAACGGACAGATGACGACACCCATTCGTTGGTGGTGTGTACCACGAAAACCAAAACCGCCTTGGTGGATTTCTGTCAACCGAACGCACCCCATGTGCGTTGAGACTGCACAGCCAAACCCCGCCCCTTTGTATTTATTACAGCAAAACGCGTCCCCGTGGTATATACACCCCTGTACTCGACGCACCCACTCGGGGCTTATACATAGCCGGACAAATACACCCCCTTTTTGGTAGGTTTCGTTGGGATGGAGAGGTGTTGATTGATATTAATGATGGTGAGTGGTTGGTGTTATAAGCGTCGCGTGTGTAGAGTTGGTCGGTGTGGAGAAACGCGAGTGGAGGCGAGTGAATATGCGGGATCGGGTAGATCGGCCCACGAGGGCCTTTTTGGTCTTCGAACGGGGGAAAAATCTGCCCGCGGAAAACTTTTCCGGCGGCGGCGCTACAGTGGCAGCGGTGGGGAGGGGTCGCCGGAGAAGAAGGTGGAGAGGGAGAGGGTGTATTAATTGTGTGTGTGTGTAAAGGTGAGATGGAAATGAAAAATATGTTATAAGTTTTATATATATATTAATTTAAAATGAAAAGTTATAATAGTTGGGGGTTAAAAGTGTAACATTTTTATTTTTATTTATAAATATCGGTTCGTGGACTCATTTGTGCGACTTAACGAACGTTTTTAGAAGATCCTCGAAACTTGCGCCATTGTTTTTATAATCATTTTTCTGATAAAAACGAGTATTTATTTGATAATATTTCAGAAATATTTCATAACATTTAATAAAATATTTGTTATTCATTTTGTGAACCGGTTTCGCTCCGTCTGAAATAAAAATGGATTTCAACTCGAATAGTCGCGTTTTAAAAAAAAAAAAAACGCTTTTAATTAAAAATGATGAATAATTTATTTAATATTTTTATTAAATAAATACTGATAATTAAAAACAAATTTAATTGTTTTTGTGTGTCCGCGTTGTATATTGTTCGAATAATGTTTGCGGTGCTGTTTTAGCCCTTTTCGGCTCGTTTCCAGGTCTCGGGCAAAACTAAAAAGTTGTCAGGAATGTCATTCCACATCAAATTGCTTTAGAGTCCTTATCAGTCGTGAAAAGTGATTTAGATGATCGTTCTTATAAGTCAAGCTGACCTAAATGTAAAGATTGACTTCGTCAATCTAAATTCGAAAAATCTCGGATGTTACAGTACCTACCCCTTAAAGAAATCTCGTCCCGAGATTAAATTTGTGTTATCCGATTGTGTGACCGAGAAAAGGTTTAAAATCTGATAAACCGTTTCTAAGCAAGACGATGATAGCTTTCTTCAGCAAGATTAGATGTTTCGACACTTCAAATACCAAAAGTTGGCCTAAGTGTAACGGGTCTATATTATCCATCTAAGGTAGATATTTTTAGAAAAAATTCGTCACAAGTTTTTTGATTGATGAATTGACACCACTGGTTATCGCTCTCATTTCGAACATTCCCGCTTAATCATACCACAATATTGTCGTGCTTTGTCCTCATGCTCATTGCTTTGCTTTTGACGTTCCATGCTTGGGACTTCCGCAGGTCACCCAAACCAGTGGCTACTCTCACTCAAGCACGCTCAATGCCAGTTCTTTGGCAGTACTTAGGATGTATGCGACCTAAGAAGTTTCCTACTAGTGGCCCGAAATGAATAGTCCAACTATCTGTTTCGTCGATAGGTGTTTATCTCGTTTAAGGGGAGTTGCATAACCTATTGGATAAAGTTGTATCAGTCGGGACCTCTCCAGGACCCAACAGTAGCGACCATAACGTCAATACTATAACAAATGGTGACGGGATATTGCACTCAGTCTGTCAGCTCCACAGACAGTTCGTGATTGCAAAGACTCGCAATGTCATAAGTAATAACTTAAGAATGAGATAAGGTAGCTCCAAATGAGGCCTTAAGATTTATGCGGAGTGGCAAGACACTATTGTGCTTCCAAACCTTTTTAACGGATTCTGATGATTATCGATTTCAGGTTCATACTCGTGTCATATCGGATACCATTAAGCCCACTCATTTATAATTTCTTATTTACATAAAGAAGCGTCCAAATTTATGTAAGTAGAATGATAAATCCTTATAGTTCGGTGATTATAATTAATTTATTTAACTGAAGAGGCGTCCCAATCCTTTTTTAAATAAACAGATTAATAAAATCATCTACTTAATAATTCCCGGTGCAATACGCTGTACTCATACCTTCAAGGTAGTTGACATGACGTGATGTGGTTTACTGAGTATTGGACGAGTGATTTAAAAACTCAGTCTTTGAAAGTGAGTAAAAACTGCCAGGCCGGATCAAATAGAGTTCAAGTAATTATGAGTACTCTGTTAGGTAATTAAGGTAAATTATCTCTATAAACAAATCAGTATAGTGATTACCATATCGGATCCTCCTATTACACGGTCCCGCCTTATACAAGACTTGCAATACTTAGATTCATACACAATTTCCATGTAAAATAATTAAACGGCCTTCGGGTATTGATATTATATAAAGTTATGAGGAAAAAAAATATTCTTAGAGACCATTGTTTAACTTACAATCCTCTTTCTTGTTGAGAACAAAATGAGACCATTGTGCAACTCACAATGTTGACAGATAATTGAGGACCATTGTGCAACCCAAAGGTCTTAAGAAACGCTCCGGTATGTTTATATAAATAAAATCTTATATAATTATCGTTACGATATACGACGAAAGGAACGCAAGCATATTTATATCATATTGTATGTATGCCACTGTAAGCATTCAATGCAGCAGTAATGAAAGACATAAGCAAGTAGCGTGTATTGCACTTTGAAAATGTTTGTTGTGATGCAATTATTTGTGATCACGGTTATAGTTAAGGGTAAATATGCAACTAGTTCTCCTATAACCATTGCTCTGATACAATCTAGTAACACCCCCAAAAATCACATACAGCGCAGCGGAAAAACCAAATGGGGTGTTACTTCGTAATACACAGCAATAGATACAACGAGATCGACCTACTTGGTGTCGTTTGAATAATAAAATTTGTTAATTCAATAAACATCTGATTTTAATATAATTTGTCCATAATTTGCTCACAATGAAAAGGCTTTGGAATGTAAAGACTCCAATGCAATCATTAGTCCAAGCATCTTATCCACCTGAGAAAAAACTTGCTTACGGTGTCAACATTTATAAAAAAAACAAAAAAAAAAAATTAAAAAAAAAAAAAAAAATAAAAAAAAAATGTTGGAGAGTTCATTGTTAGTTTAAATGATGAATGCATATCCACTAGTACTATCACAGTACTATGCAAAAATCTAGATTTATAAAGAATGCATGACACATTCTTATGTCATAAAAAGTACCAAATCTTATCCCAAAGATTTATAAGGGAATGCTAACCACATTTTATGATACCAAATTGGTCATATTTAAATTCTGTGACATTTCCTCGCACTATTACAAATTTCCGTGCCTGCACTATATAAACTTCGTGCCCTGTTGGGGAGGCCGAAGGTCCAACAATATAATCGACATGTTATAACGTTCGTTCCGTGACTCTAGTCACCCGGTACGGGGGTTTCTTGTCAACCCGAATATAGATCTATAATGTTCGTTTACATAGTGACTGCTAATCACAGAACAGGGGGATCCACATCGAATAGATTCTATTTAATACATTCGCGCTCACCTCCATAGTGATTTACAGTTCATGACGCTTTTGTGACGTAGACTTGTCATGTACCCTAATTTGGTGCAGTGACGTACAATTTCTTGCGTATATTGTCTACTCCCGTTACCAGGTGTCCCCTACCTTAAGAACACCCGGGCAGTAAGGTAATTGTTATCTAGTTCAATCAGCCTAGCATAATCCGAAATATTTCAAATGTAAAGTATGCATTTGTGACCAAAATGAGTCAAATAATGTATTCCATTAGCGAAACTATGCAAATACTATGTTAAAACAATTCGTAAACAAACCTGTACGATGCTTATTTGTAAACAAGCATGTTCTACCCCAATATGTGTAAAGCGGAGTAACTCGTGGGGCTATAAACTCACAAATCCTTTAAAACAATCACATTGTTATAAGATAACCGAGTAAGTATAAGGATTTGTAGACAAGCATGTATCCCCCTCGGGCGTTTTAAAAATTTAAATATTGAAAAGACGAGGCTCTATGAACTCACATTGATTAAATACTACGATCAATTTATAATTAATCAACTGAATCTTGCATGATCTCGACCACGACCTATAATTAGTCGTTCGAGGATAATACACGTACTAAATATGATCAACGATGCGTTTACATAGTTAACAACGATAATCATACATATTTTTATATTGTATGCAGTCATATATACATGTGATGAGAAATTGACTTGGCGGTTCTTTAAACTTAACACACTTAGTATATTTTATTGTATATACTTTTTTGTCCAATATAAACTTATCTCTAATATCTAAAGCTGATAAGGTCTCGCGGCAAAGTAAATGCCATTACGAAACAACTTTAGTGTTTCGCGGAGGCTGAAACGGATCGAAAGTGATCAATCGTTTAATTAAAGATAAGTCAGATTTAATATAGTAAACTAACTTATTTTATAAATAAAATGTATCATTCTGATTTTGACAGTTTCTTCGTAAAGAAGAGTAAAAGTCCGTTGTTGTCTAAACGTCCGTCATAATTATATTTGTTATATTTAATAAATTCATCAAAATATAATTTATCAACATCTTGATTCCCGATTCTTTGTTTCGATTTTGATATTTTTTTTCGGTATAAAAGGTGTCAAGGTCCATTTGGTCCAACTCTCGTCTCAAGTATGTCCAATATCACTTATACATTAATATCAGTCTCGTTTCAATATTTATATCGTATTTTACTTAGACCGCGCAATTTATAATATTTTTCATCACATTACATATATATCGATTAATTGAAACAATTTATATATTTTCGCGTTAATTAAACTCACTTTATTTCGATGACAACACACTCAAACGGACGCACCGGCTTGTTTTCGCAAGCCAACCCAACGCCCCTCGGCTTGTTAAACCAAACAAAAAAACCAAACACGCCCTTGTCTCGGCGTTTTCCCAGCTGTCCCCAGCTAAACTCACGCACGCCGGACCCGGTACAGCCAAACGCACCCCTTGTGCGATGGGGCTGTTTTAAGCCAACACGCACCATTAGGCTTTTTGACAGCCAAAACGCACCTTGGTATGCGTTTCTGTCTAAACCAAAACACACCCTTTTTTGTGTTATAACCCCCATACACAAACACGCCTCTGCGGCTGTTTTGACACAAAACCAACGCAACCTTTACGGTGAAATACATAACCAAACACTCCACACCCTCGACGCAACCGGCTTGTCCCAAAAAACGCGGCCCTTCCCGGGGTGCGATCACCAACGACGCAACCCCTTGGTGCGAAATGAAACCAAACGCAGCCTTGTGGCTGCTGACCCGGACCCAAACGCACCCTATGAGGTGAGATAGAAAACAACCTGATCCCCTTCCTGGGTGCCAACCCGACAAACCCGTCGCACACCCCACCCCTCCCGACGGCTGGGACCCCACCTCGCACCCTCAGTGGTGAAGTTATTCCACCGAAACAAACAAACATCCCTTTACTATTAAACCCCAAATCAAACCCGACAACGCACACGTGCCCCCTCTCCCCGGCTGTTAAAAAAAAAAAAAAAAATGAGGGGGACAGCCTACTCGACAACCCATCGCACCCTTTTTCTTTTGTAATAACCCAACTCAAACCAAACGGACCCATTTCTGTTGCAAACCAAACCCGATGCCCCTTGGTTGTTATAACCATAACCCAAACCAAAAACCCGACTCATCCGCTGTCCCGACCAATCTACAAACAACACCCTAGCTGTTAACCCTCAACCCGACCACCCCGGCTGTTGGACAGCCATGACGACACCCCTTCGTTGGTGGTGTTTTACCACGAAACCAAACACGCCCTTGGTGGGATTTCTGTCAACCGAACGCACCCCATGTGCGTTGAGAGGCTTCAGTCCTAACGCGCCCATTGTATTATTAAGCCAAACGCGTCCCCGGGTGCTATACACCCTGACTCGACGCACCCACTCGGGGCTTATACTTAGCCGGACAAATACACCCCCTTTTGGGTGGTTTCGGTAGGGATGGAGAGGTGATGATGATAATAATGATGGTGTGGTTGGTGTTATAAGGCGTCGGTGGTTGAGTGGTGGTGGTGGAGAAACGCGAGTGGACCTTAAAATATGGGGAGTGTGAGTCGTAGGGTATATGAGGTGATCGGGTATAAGATCGGCCCACGAGGAGCCTTTTTGGTCTTCGCCGGAAAATGCCCGCCGGAAAAGTTTTCCGGCGGAGGCGCTACAGTGGCCGGCGGTGGGGTGGGTCTCGCCGGAGGAGATGAGTGGAGAAGGGGAAGTGTGGATTGTTTTGGGTGGGGGGGGGGGTTTTTGGGGTGTGGGTTCATATGGCTTTTTTTTAGTGCGGGTGTTGTTTTGTGGCGTGTGTGTGTGGTTGGGGGGTTTTGGTTTTTTGGGGTGTTGTGGGGGGCTGGTGGGAGTTTTGGGGTTATGGGGTTGCTGGTGGGGTGTTTTGTTCGGGGCGGGGTAGCTGACTGGTGCGACTTTAAAACAAGGTAGTTATAGTTTTGGTTCGTGGGTTGAAGAGTTTAGGGAAGAAGGGGGGGGGGGGCTGTTGCTGGTGGGAGGGGTGTTTTTTCGTGGTTGGGTGGGGTGCTGTGGGCATCGTTTGTTGATGTTATGGGTTGCTTTAAGTGGGGGTGTTGATGGTGGGAGACGAACCTGGTTTTCTTGATTGTTTCGCTCCCAGTTTTGATTTTCTTTTGTTTTCTTTTTTATGAAAATTGAAAAAAAGGATTCAACTAGAATATTGCGTTTTTTCAAAAAAAACCCCCAAAAAACGCTTTTAATTAAAAATGATGAATTAATTTATTTAATATTTTTATTTTATAAATAAATACTGATAATTAAAAACTAATTTAATTGTTTTATGTATGTGTCGCGTTGTATATTGTTCGAATAATGTTTTGCGGGTGCTGTTTTAGCCTTTTCGGCTCGTTTTCCAGGTTCGGGCAAACACATAAAAAAGTTGTCTGAATGTCATTCCACATCAAATTTGCTTTAGAGTCCGATGTCGTTGAAAACACGTGATTTAGATGATCGTTCTTATAAGTCAAGCCAGCCCTTTAAAAAGTCAAGATATGACATCGTCAAATCGAATTCGAAATTCTCGGATGTTACAGTACCTACCCCTTAAAGAAATCTCGTCCCGAGATTAAATTTGTGTTATCCGATTGTGTGACCCAGAAAAGGTTTAAAATCTGATAAACCGTTTCTAAGCAAGACGATGATAGCTTTCTTCAGCAAGTTTAGATGTTTCGACACTTCTCAACATACCAAAAGTTTGGCTAAGTTGACCGGGATATATAATCCATCAAGGTAGATATTTTTAGAAAAATATCGTCACAAGTTTTATGATTGATATTGACACCACTGGTATCGCTCTCATTCGAACATCCCGCTTACTCATACCACAATATTGTCTGCTTTGTCCTCATGCTCATCGCTTTGCTTTTGTGTTCCTTGCTTGGATATTTCCTGTTATTGTATCGACAATACCGTCTTCATATATTTGACCTTCCCGCGGTCACCAAAACAGTGCTACTCTCACTTCAAGCACGCTCAACTGCAGTTCTTGGCTGTACTAGGATTGTATCGGACCTAAGTCTTCTATAGTGGCCCGAAAATGATAGTCCAACTATCTGTTTCGTCGTATAGGTGGTTTATCTCGTTTAAGGGAGTTGCTATACACTTTTGGATACGTTTGGTCTCAGTCGGGACCTATCAGACCCAACTGTTTTAGCGACATATCGTCAATACTATAACAAATGGTGACGGGATATTGCACTCAGTCTGTTAGCTCCACAGACAGTTCGTGATTGCAAAGACTTGCAATGTCATATGTAATAACTTAAGAATGAGATAAGGTAGCTCCAAATGAGGCCTTAAGATTTATGCGGAGTGGCAAGACACTATTGTGCTTCCAAAACATTTTTAAGGATCGATGATTATCGATTTCATGTTCTACTCGTGTCATATCGGATACCATTAAGCCCACCATTTTATAATTTCTTATTTACATAAAGAAGCTGTCTCAAATTTATGTAAGTAAGAATTGATAAACTTATAGTTCTTTTTGGTGATTTATAATTTATTTATTTAACTGAAGAGGCGTCCCAATCCTTTTAAATAAACAGATTACAAATCATCCTACTTAATAATTCCCGGTGCAATACGCGTACTCTCATAACCTTCAAGGTAGTTGACATGACGATGCATGTGTTCTACTGAGTATTGGACGAGTGATTTAAAACTCGTCTTTGAAAGCTGGGAGTAAAAACTGCCAGGCGAGATCAAATAGAGTTCAAGATAATTAATGAGTACTCGGTTAGAGTAAATAAGGTAAGTTCTACTTTATCAACTCAGTATAGTGATTACCATATCGATCCTCCTATTACAAGTCCCGCCTATACAAGACTTGCAATACTTAGATTCATACACAATTCCATGTAAACAGAATTATAACGGCCTTCGCGTAATACGATATTATATAAAGAAAAAAAAACTTATGCAAGAAAAATAATTTCTTAGAGACATTGTTTAGTTACAATGTTCTGAGAAACAAAATGGGACCATTGTGCAACTCACAATGTCTGACATATAATATGAAGGGGGACCATTGTAACCCACAATGTCTTAAGAACGCTCTGGTTTTTATATAACATAACTCTTATATAAATCATCGTACGATATTACGCGAAAAGGAAAGCAAGATATTAATATATCATATATTGTATGCCACGTAAGCACTCAGATGCAAACAGTAATGAGCACATAAGCAAGTAGGTGTGATGCACTTTGAAAATGTTTGTTGTGATGCACAATTATTTGTGAAAACGGTTTATAGTCTAGGGTAAAAATATGCAACCTAGTTTCTCTATAACCATTGCTTGATACCAATCATGTAACACCCAAAATCACCATTAAGCGAGCGGAAAAACCAAATGGACGGTGTGACTTCGGTAATACACAGCAAATAGATACAAGAGAACGACGCCTCTAGGGGTCGTTTGAATAATACAGTTGGTTAATTCAATAAAATCTGAATGTAATAATACATTTGGTACCATTCATTTTGCAATCACAATGAAAAGCTTTGATGTAATGACTCCCAATGCACATCAAATAGTCAGCTCTAATCACTGAAAAAAATGCTTACAAGGATGTCACATTAAGTTGGTGAGTTTATAGATTAGTTTAAATATGAATGCAATCCACTGTATCATCACAGTACTATGTAAAAATCTCAAAGATTTATAAAGAATGCATGACACATTTTATGTCATCAAAAGTACAAATCTTATCCAAATTTTTACGAATGCATAACACATTTTATGAACAAAATTGAGTCACTATATAAATTCTGTGACATTTCCCGCACTATACAAATTTCCGTGCCTGCACTATATAAACTTCGTGCCATGTTGGGGAGGCCCGAAGGTCCCAACAATATAATCCGACATGTTATAACGTTCGTTCCCAGTGATAGCTAGTCACCCGAACGGGGAGCGGTGTCATCCGAATGTCTATATTGTTCGTTTTACACAGTGATCGCTAATCACCGAACATGGGATCCAATTTCCGAATTAGATCTATTTCTAACATTCGCGCGTCACCTCCAAGGAGTTACAGTTATGACGCTGTGACGTAGACTTGTATGTACCCTAATTTGGGCAGGGATACAAATAATGCGTATATGTATACTCCCGTTACCGGTGTCCCCTCCAAGAACACCCGGGCAGTAATGTAATTGTTATCAGTTCAATCAGCCTTAGCTAATCCGAAATCATTTAAATGTAAATTATGAATTTGTGACCAATATGATGTCAAATAATGTTATCCCATAGCGAAACTATGCAAATAAAGTATGTAAAACCAATTCGTAAACAAACTGTAAAAGCATTTGGAAACAAGCATGTTCTCACCCCAAATATGTGTTAAACGAGTAAAATAGTGGGCTATAAACTCACAAAATCCCTTTTTTTTTAAAAAAAAGAATAAAACATCACATTTGTTATTAAAGATAAACCAAGTATAAGGATTTGTTTCGACAGCATGTATTCCCCCTCAGCGGGTTTATAAAACATTCAAAAATTTGAAAAGCGGAGGCTATGAACTCACATTGATTAAAAAAACCACGATCATATTAATCCAATTAATCCACCTGAGCTGCAACGATCTCGACCACGACACTATAATTATGGTCGTGTGTTTATATGCACGTATAAATATGTTCACGATGCGTTAACATCGTTACACGAAATCATAAATATTCTTTATATGTATGCAAGGTCATATATACCTGTGATGAGAAATTCACTTTCGCGTCCTTTAAACCTAAACCCTTAGTCATATTTTATGTATATACTATTTTTCCGTCCAATATAACTTATCTCTAATATTTAAAGCTGATAAGCCTCGCGGCAAAGTAAAATGCCATTACGAACAACTTTCGTGTTTCGCCGGAAGGCTGAAACGGACTCGAAGGTGTATTCTAATCGTTTTATTAATACGATAAGTCATGATTAATATATTAAAAATAACTTATTTTATAACTAAAATGTATATTCTGATTTTGACCCAGTTTCTTCGTTAATAAGAGTTAAAAGTCCCGTTTTATGTCTAAACGTCCGTCAAAATATAATTTGTTATATTTAATAAATCAAAATATAATTTATCAACATCTCGATTCCCGAATCTTATGTTTCGATTTTTGATATTTATTATTCGGTATAAAAGGTGTCAAGGTCCATTTGGTCCAACTCTCGTCTCAAGTATGTCCAATATCACTTATACATTAATATCAGTCTCGTTTCAATATTTATATCGTATTTTACTTAGACCGCGCAATTTATAATATTTTTCATCACATTACATATATATCGATTAATTGAAACAATTTATATATTTTCGCGTTAATTAAACTCACTTTATTTCGATGACAACACACTCAAACGCGACGCACCCCGGCTGTTTTCGCAGCCAACCCAACAGCCCCCCGGCTGTTAAACCAAACAAACCAAACACGCCCTTTTCTCGGCTGTTTCCCAGCTGTCCCCGCAGCTAAACTCACGCACCCGACCCGGACAGCCAAACGCACCCTTGTGCGTGGCTGTTAAGCCAAACGCACCCTTAGGCTATTTTGACAGCCAAACGCACCCTTGTGCGTTTCTGTCTAAACCAAACACACCCCTTTTGTGTTATAACCCTACACAAACACGCCCTCTGCGGCTGTTTTGAACACAAAACCAACGCACCCTTTACCGGCTGAAAACATAACCAAACACATCCACAACTCGAGCTACCCCGCGCTTTTTGTTCCAAAAAACGCGCCCTTCCCGGGGCGAACGACCAACGGCGCACCTTGTGCGAAATGAAACCAAACGCCAATAAAAAGACAAAAAAACTCTTATGTGGCTGCTGACCCGGACCCAAACGCACCCTATGAGGTGAAGATATAAACCAACCGAGCCCTACCTTGGCTGCCAACCCGCAACCCGACGCACACCCCACCCTCCCCCGGCTGTGACCCCCACCTCGACACCCTCGTGGTGAAGTTATACCACCGAAACAAACAAACATCCCTTTACTATAAACCCCAAATCCAAACCCGACGCACCACTCCCCCCCCCTCTCCCGGTGTAATGACAGCTACTCGACAACCACATCGCACCCTTTTTCTTTTGTAACACAACCCCACTCAAACCAAACGGACCCCTTTTGTTTGCAACCAAACACGATGTGCCCCTTGGTTGTTATAACATAACCCGAACAAAACCCGACTCTTCCGCTGTCCCGACCCAATCTCACAAACAAACCCCCTAGCTGTTAACCCTCAACCCGACCACCCGGCGTTGGACAGCATGACGGACACCCCTTTCGTTGTGGTTGTTTTACCAAGAAACCCAAACACGCCTTGGTGGAATTTTTATGTCAACGACGCAATCCCATGTGCGTTGAGACTGACACAGCCAAACGTCGCCCCTTGTAATTTATTACAAGCTCCAAACGCGTCCCCGGGTACTATTACACCCTGACGGAGCACACCCCTCGGGGCTTATACTTAGCCGGACAAATACACCCCCTTTTGGGTGGTTTCGGTGGGGATGGAGAGGTGATGATGATAATAATGATGGTGTTGTTGGTGTTATAAGGCGTCGGTGGTTGAGTGGTGGTGGTGGAGAAACGCGAGTGGAGGCGAGTGTATATGGGGATCGGGTAGATCGGCCCACGAGGAGCCTTTTTGGTCTTCGCCGGAAAATGCCCGCCGGAAGTTTTTCCGGCGGCGGCGCTACAGTGGCCGGCAGGTGGGGGTGGGTCTCGCCTGGAGGGATGGTGGAGAGGGAGAGAGTGATGTATTAATTTTGTGTGTGTGTAAATGTGAGATGGAAATGAAATATAAGTTATAAGTTTTATATATATATTAATTTAAAATGAAAAGTTATAATAGTTGGGGGGTTAAAAGTGTAACATTTTTGGTATAGTTTTTATAAAAACGGTTCGGGACTCGTTTGAGCGACTTAACGGATGATTCAAATCTCGAAACTTGCGCCATTGTTTTTAAAATCATTTTTCCGATAAAAATGAGTATTTATTTGATAATATTTCAGAAATATTTTATAACATTAAATAAAATATCTGTTATTCAATTTATGAACCGGTTTCGCTCCGTCCGAAATAAAAATGGATTTCAACTCGAATAGTCGTGTTTTCAAAAACGCTTTTAATTAAAAATGATGAATAATTTATTTAATATTTTTATTAAATAAATACTGATAACTAAAAACAAATTTAATTGTTTTTGTGTGTCCGCGTTGTATATTGTTCGAATAATGTTTGCGGTGCTGTTTTAGCCCTTTTCGGCTCGTTTCCAGGTCTCGGGCAAAACTAAAAAGTTGTCAGGAATGTCATTCCACATCAAATTGCTTTAGAGTCCGAGTCGTGAAAACGTGATTTAGATGATCGTTCTTATAAGTCAAGCCAGACCCTAAAAGTCAAAGATTGACATCGTCATTCTAAATTCGAAAATTCTCGGATGTTACAGTACCTACCCCTTAAAGAAATCTCGTCCCGAGATTAAATTTGTGTTATCCGATTGTGTGACCGAGAAAAGGTTTAAAATCTGATAAACCGTTTCTAAGCAAGACGATGATAACTTTCTTCAGCAAGATTAGATGTTTCGACACTTCTCAACATACCAAAAGTTTGGCTAAGTTGACCAGGATATATAATCCATCAAGGTAGATATTTTAGAAAAATATCGTCACAAGTTTTATGATTGATATTAACACCACTGGTATCGCTCTCACTCGAACATCCCGCTTACTCAGACCACAATATTGTCTGCTTTGCCCGCATGCTTTCGCGAGTCAACGGTTGATCGCGCGTTCGTTAATTGTTTCGAGCATTGTAAAAATTTACGACATGTCTCGCTATTATTCTTATGATCATAAAATATCATTTTATGAGCCGTGTCATCTTTGTTCCTCAACCTTGGTCATAGCTCGCGTTTAATTAACAAGATATTTAGCCACTTGATCACCATACCCACGAATTACAAAGATCATCATCAGTCATTTTATGACTATCTTTCATGACATTTCAAACTTAGCAGATGAGATGAAGCTTACAAGCATTATAAATTATGCAGAGGTGTTGGGCTAATGTTCCTCTGATTCAGTCATACCAACTGAGATCTACCCAGGGAACGCATATGACACCTAGCACCCCTAGGACACCCTAACCGCTGCTACGAAGACATCTGAGTCAAGTGTTCCAAATTGGAAAAGGAAAAAAACGATCAAACATGTGATTCGTTTTCGATTACCGTCAAGGCAATCTGCACGACTACCACCACCATGCTCAGTGCCATCAGTATAAAAAGCTGAGAGATGATTTTTCAAGACACGATTCAAGAAAGTCTAGCTGACACTAAGATTCGTGAAGAACAAAGAAGCATGAGAAATGTGGCATTTAAAACTAGTAATATGAACATTTGGCAGCTGAGGATATTGAGAAGCTTGTTGAAAATCCTGAGAATGTTGATGATAGTTTAACCCCCTTTAGGCATGATAACATATCTATTCCCGGCACTAGGTTATAGCCCAGGAGTGATAAGGAAAGTCCGGGAGGTGGAGATTGCATATAAAATACTCCATGGTAATGTTACCAATATGTTACAACCTGTAAAATGTAGATAAGATGAAGAAGAGAAATAACGACGAAGTGTATGAATTAAGGAGAAGAGGTGAAGGGTGAAAAATTTATAGGAACTAGATTTCACCAATTTCCTTCAACCAACTAGATCACCTAGGAATTCTCACTGTCGTATCTTCGGATACCGAGAAACTCCAAGAATTGACGGCTACTCATCCTACACCATCATCAGGTTTATCTGAACCAAAGTTAACCAAAACTAATCATCTTCTATCATTGATCAAGGCAAAACCCAATCGATTCAAAAGATACAAGAGTTTCTTTCATGAATTATAGGGACGATATGGTTACTTATTTGCACATCTCAAGAAAAGGTTCATGCCACGGACATCAAGTGATCAACTTGCTGATAATCTTCATGATGTCATGATGGAAACGCTACCCTCAGTTAGTGAAGAGAAAAGTAACGAGCAATGTTAAAGAAGGAAGTTCCTGTGCAAGTTCGAGATCAAGTTCCTGTGTAACTTAACAGCTTGATTCTGGAAAGGAAAACGTCTAAAGTAAGAGACAAAAAAAGATTAACTCGAAGCTATATTGAAAGAAACGTAGCGTATGCAGAACATATTATCATAACAGATTCAAAATCCAATTAAAAATGCTATACCTTCTTTAGTTGATGCATCTGTCCGCGTTATAGTCGGGTCCATATTCTTCATGTTCATCCGGCACAAGTTCAATCATCATCTGTTTCAGAACAACAACATCAATTGTACCTTGCTATGAAGGCTGATCCTCTGTTACAACAACAAGACATAGCAATCTGGTTGGCTCTTCAGATGAAGTTTGAGAAGATACAGGTACAGAAACAACGACATAAGATTTTCTGCCATTCGTACAAAAAAGATCAGGACGATCCTCATGATGAAAGCTCATCCTGAGGGGTGAGAATACTGCAAAAAGGCAGGAAGACATCGAGGAATAAGCATATGTAATCTGGATAGTCATCGTCTGGACCAGTTAATAGAGAGGAACTAGATCCTTCTACTTTAGGTAATCAAGAACAAGATATGATACATTTGGTATTTTTGGACTGATTCTTATGGTTCAAGATGATGATGTAAGATTCCAACAAAGAAGAGAAACATAAGACATCATGGAATAGATTATATTTGACCAATTGATGAAGCATAAGTTAAAGAATATGGCGGATGAGATGTTAAGATAAAGATGTACTTCAGGATATGAAAACATCAGTATCACATAGATCAATGAAGAAATTCTTGCAAAAGTGACAGTTGTTTGGGAAAAGCAGAAAGAATTATTATCTCTACGCATTCCCACGAAAGATCACTACCATTATTCAAAGCTGCACAGAGATCCTGAAGCACCAGAACTATCTTCAGGTCAATCACGACACCTTTTGTACTCGAGAAAAGGAAATTCAAGTCCAAAAAGATCGTTTTGCCACTTCAATCATAAATTTCTAGCACTTTTCTTCAATGATGATATATTGAAGAAAGGAACTTCCAGATAGGTTTAATAAGTATATAAAGAAGTTTAAAAATCCTTATGCAAAAATATGGTGTTGAAAACTAGAAGAATCATCAATGCGAAGATCTTCTACATAAGAGACAAAATAACCAGGAAGCCGAAGGAAAGATCTATTCAAACTCTAAGATCGTTCAGGTCATCCAAGACATCTGGAAATAGGTCATGAAACAACATGTTTATCACAGAGATTTTGGCAAGAAGAGCTAATTATTGCATATGTCCAATAACCGAGACAATTACAAGAATCTCAATAAGAATGACATTGAAGACATGTATCTGCTGATCATGAATAACAAGGTACCTGATTATGCTAATATAGGATTGCTATGGTCTCTATCAGTTTTATCTGAATTCGGTGATATGGGAAAGAGTGCAATGATTTTCCAACTTGAACGAAAACTAATCAACAGAAATTAATCTCACTGTGCACAACAAATTCATCCAGGAATTTGAAGAATATGATGTGTTTTCTATTATCTATGATCCCGAACATGAAATCATTTTACACTAATATCAAGAAAAAAAAAAGACAAGGCTGAAGATACCTTCAGAGATACATAAGTTTTGTGATGCAACATTGAGAAGAACACTTGAAGGTCTAAAGAGTTATTATAATGATGTCAAGTATGGCTATGTATAAAAAGAACTCACAAATGATGAAGTTGAGTTTCTTAAGTTGTTTGAAGAAGAGATTGAAGTTTCGATTGAATTACGAGATCAAATGAGAGATGGGAATGTACGTTGAATGGATTACCACTAGGATTCAAGGAAGAACACCCAGAATAAACGACCCGTAGGGGAATATTGTTAGGGTTTATGAAAAGTGTCAATTATGTGGTTTTATTATATTTTGTTATTAGACTTTATTTGTTTAGTTTAATATAGCTGTAATAAGGTTTTAATTATGCTTTACAGTAAGAAATAGCATAATAACCAAAAGTCTAGGGACTAGTATTACAAGTTAGAAAAATAAGGAAGGAAGCCACCCTCCATTGCATAAAAAATGGTCCCTCTAAACTGTCATTAGAGGGTGATGCTCTTGTAACCAACTCTCATTTTCCCTCCATAATAACATTTGAATTTTCCCTTTCCTTGCCTTATTCTCTCTAACTTACATGTTTGATATGATTGATTCAAAGAATTCATGTGCCCTATCAAGTGATTAGAAGGGTATTATAAAGAAAGGAAGGAAGCTTCCCTCCTTTAATTTGTCCTAATGTTTCACTTCTAGTCCTCTATTCTTTTGAGATTATGCTAATTCTTACTTTTATGCAAATCTACCTTATTACAAACCTACTTATACTAAACAAAATAAAAGACTAATAACTAAGTCGACAAAATCAACACTTTTTATAAACCTAATAATCTCCCCCTAAGGTCGAATTTATTCAGTCGTTTCTCTCATGTCCAAGTGGTCTTCCAATCACATACATCTCCCATCTTCTCATCTGATTTTGATACTGTCATCTTTCCTCAATCTCCTTCAAACAATTTTAGATTACACAACTTCCTTCAATGGTAAGATATCTTTGAATAATCCATACTTAACATCATTAATTGTAACCCCTTAATCCTTCTAATACACTGTTTAGCATTGCATTACAACACTTATTAATCTCTGAATTGTCTGCACCAACTTGACTCTTTCTTGCTATTCTTATAATATATTCCATGCACAGGCTCATAGATGAGGAGAACATTTGTGTTATTCAACCTAGGAAAGATATTGTTGGTGCAGTGAGATTAACTTTTTGTTGATAACTTTTAATTGCAAGTTGAAAATCATGCACTCTTTCCCATATCACTAAACTTCTGATGAATACTGATAAAGACCATAGAAACCCTGTTTCTACATAGTCGGGAACCTTGCCATTCATAATCATCAAATACATGTCCTCAATATCATTCTTATTGAGATTCTTGTAATCAGGCTCGGTAATCGACACAATATACTTATTAGCTCTTCTTGCAACTATCTCTGTGATAAACTTGTGTTCATGACCCAATTCCTAGTACGTCTTAATAACTTAAATGATCTTTGAGTTCGAATAAATCACTTCCTTTGGTTTTCCAGGCTCTTTTTGTTTCCTTATGTAGAAGATCTTTGTATGAGGATTCTTCCAATGTTCAACACCATATCGAGCATAAGGAATAAATTTCATACACACTTATTCACCCATCTGGAAGTTTGTTCTTCGATATCATCATCATTAAAGATAATTGCAGGAAACTTGTGAAGTGACAATACGATCTTCTCCGGCCCTGAACTTCCTTTCTTCAAATACAAAAGATCTTTGAATTATAAGATAGTAGGAGCTTCAAGATCCTTGACAGCTTTGAATTAGAGGTGTGGTCTTTCGCGGATGTGAGAGACAAGATTTTCTTCTACTTTCCCAAACAAAGTCACTTTTCAAGAAAAATCTCCATCTAGATCATTATGAATATCAGCTTAACTCCTGAAAGTACATCTTTGTCTCAATATCTCATCAACCATTTTCTTTAACTTTGCTTCATTAATAGTCAGATGATACTTCTCATAATAATCTTGGACACATGCTTTTCGTCGGTAAATTTCATCCATCATCTAAAGCATAAGAATCAGTCCAAAAATCATAATCATCTTCTTGCTATTGATTACCTGAAGTTGATGGAACTCGTTCCTCTTCATTGACTTGTCTAGACGATGACTCTCTAGATAAATATTCTTCATACTCAGACGTCTTCTGCCACTTTGCACTATTCTCCCCCTCAAGATGAGCATCATCATTAGGATCGTCCTGATCTCTTGGGTGAACGGCAAAAGATCTACATGTAGTTTTTGGTACCTGAAGTCTTTCAAACATCATCTAGAGTGCCAACCATATAGCTATGTCTTGCTATTGTAGCTGAGGATCAACTTTCATAGAGAGATACAATTGATATTGTTGTTCGAGAACAAATGTTGTTTGTGATTGAACTGGATGAACATGAAGGATGTGACCAGACATATAACTTCTTACTGACGCATCAACTTGAGAAGGAATGTGATTGTCAATTGCTTTTTGAATTTGTGAGGAGATTTCAGCATGTATATTCCCACGCTCTTGTAAAATTGCTTTAGCAATCATCCGTTTCATCTCCTCTTTAGTCTTTTGTCTTTCCAGAATCACCCCTTCCGCAACATACACTAGAACTTGATCTTGAACTTGCTCAGGAACTTGCCTTTTAACTTGCTCCTTAATATGTGTATCTACCATAGTGGGTAATAATTCGACCATTACTTCTTGGAGATGATCAACAAGAGTAACAAATGACTTCCTTGCAGAAACCTTGCTTTTATATTTCAAACAAATAATATAACTTCCTGTAACTCCTGAAAAGAAATTCCTCGTATCCGTTTGAAACAAGCAGGTTTAGCTTTAAATAAAGATAGAAGTCGGTTTGTTTTAGATAAGTTGTTGTTGGGTGATCTTGATGATGGTGTTGTTTTAGTATCAGTTACCGTCAATTCCCGGAGTTTCTTAGTATCCGAAGATACGAGATCAGAATGAATCTAAGTACAACAATTGTGTGGGAATGTTGTAGTCCCTAGACTCCTCTACATTCTTCCCTTCTCCCCTTCACTTTAATTCATACACTTTATCAGTTTATTTCTTCCTCTTCTTCATTAACAACACATGTATAACAATCCATTATTAATTTCCACCTCTTCTCATTAATGATCTCCACCTCCGTGACTTTCTATCCACTCCTGGGCTCTAACCTAGTGCCGGGAATCTTTGGTTCATCATTCATATGGAGTAAAATATCATCAATAACATTCCTCTGATCCTTCCATCATCTTTTTAATCTCTACAGACGCCAGTGCATGTGGACGCAGTTCCACATTTTCTCTACCCCGCTACTTGCACTTCTCGACTTTTTGTGCTCAGTAAGACTTACTTGTAATGTATCTTGTAAAATCATTTCATCACACTTTACAACATTTGGGCACTGTAGCCGGTGGAGTAATACTTGTGGATCCCCTTTCAGGAAGGACGAAAATGAATCACAGTGCAGCGTTTTTGGAGTCATCTTACTCTGCTATTTCCGTTTTAGGTTAGGTGACCTAGGGGCGCTAGGTGTTATCTATAATTCCTTGGGTAACTCATCAGTTTGTGACTAATCCAGAGGGAACATCTAGACCCAAACACATCGCATACATCTGATAATGCTTCGTGTTCTTCATTTCTTCTGAAATCATCCACTCTGGAATTTGCATTCTGACTTTGTCTTTGTATCTCCCTGAATTAAAGATATTTTTCATTATATCATCATCATTCAGGTTGTGGTAGTGTCTCGAGCACATCTTGAAATTTCAGGGAAACTAGTCATGTAATGACTAATGATGATCTTTGTAATTCTTGGATAAGGAATCGATGATGTTGGATGATGAAGAGAATTGTAAAGTCCTTCCTATAATAGCTCCGCATAATCTACAGGAATATTATTGACAAAGCAATACAACATTTTCATTATTTGTAACGACGGTTGATCCCATCTAGTGACACGTGTTGTCAAGCATTTGGAAAATATCTTGCATAACGTTTGACATGGCTGCAGAAGACCAGTTGTCTTAAAGCTTGAGGATGTCTTCAGATCCATTGTAAAGCCCAATTGTTGTTTATAGAATGGAACCATGTCTAAAAATGATAGTAGTGGCACAAAGTTGTCATGATTGTTGGCATTTGCTTGTGGTAAGTGAAATATTGTCCTGAAGTCATCCCAGTGTAAGATAAAGCTTTTCTGTCAAGCATAACGTGAGCCTAATACTTTGATCCGTCTTCCTTCACAATATAGCTAGAACTGTGCCATATAATCCATGGTACAGAGGAAGAAAGCAGTAATACTAAAAAAATCGAAATGTATGATTCTTTATAATATTCATCATTAGTTTACTTTCTGGTGCTATTGCACATGTTCAAGATCTACCTTCTTGTTTGCATCCATGAAATCATATCGTTTGTTTGGGGAACATAGTTCGTCTGGATGAACATCAGCTGCATGTTGTTATTGTCCATGAGATTAACGAATGAATAAATGAGATGTTAGTTAACAAACAATTCTTTTGACGTTTTTGTCTTTTTCCACTATGTCTGTTTTATATGTTCTGGCAATTCTTTTCGAACTTATTTTTGATTAGTTTGTTTCTCATGTGCTCGTTCTTGCTTTTTCTCGCACATGCCATACGCTTTATTCGAAATTTTCTTTTGATTTTTCATTTTGTGTGTTCTGGCAATTCTTTTTCGAACACACATTTGATTTACTTTTTCACGTATGGATTTGGCTATCTTTGTCTGTTTTTATAA
The DNA here is from genome assembly GCA_026074375.1 of Tanacetum coccineum. Taxonomy (NCBI): domain Eukaryota; kingdom Viridiplantae; phylum Streptophyta; class Magnoliopsida; order Asterales; family Asteraceae; genus Tanacetum; species Tanacetum coccineum. The sequence continues at coordinate 25,423 of BQNB010019521.1, read as the reverse complement.
TATCCTCACCAAATTTTTTTTATGACATGATACCCTTTCAAGAATGACGAAGTTTTCTCTTTTGATTCTGAATCAAGTCTTTCTTATGTGAAATATAAAAGAGAAATCATACAACTTTTGAAAACCATTTTTGTGAAAGAGTATCATTTTGTCAGAATTACAGATTTTGAGAACTTTATCCAGAAATCATTTGTCAGAAACTTTCATTATAATAATAACATTGAATTAGACAACCACAAATCCACAACTAAATGGTCACTAAGTCACTCACTCCTCATTCTGTTCATTACAGAAAATGGCCAAAACCGGACATGACTTAGACCACTTAAACAATTGAGACTTGGATTTTTAGATTCAAGTTATAAAAACTTTTCCACTTTCATTTTTTTGGCATGAATCCTAAACAATGTAGACAAACACATCTAAATCAATAACTGAATGGTCACTAAGTCACTCACTCCTCATTCTGTTCATTGCAAAAAATGGTCAAAACCAAACATGAGTACCACTTAAACAATTACGAATAGACATATTTGACCCAAAGCTTAGAATTCATAAAAACTTGATTTCTTTTTCACAATCATTTGATTTTTTCAAACCACATGAGAGACTGATCTTTTTGTTCCACAGACATTCGAGCATTAATCATCATATAAAATTCAGTAGTTAACCAAAACAAATTCATTTATCCATAAATCTCATTTATACTGATATTTGACTTTTTTGACATTACCGAGTTTGACTTTTTGACATTTACTGAGTTTCGCAATAGAGATAAGATGAATCCTTTTAACTTATGAAAAACCAAGCTCGATCTGTTTATGTTTTTTTGTCATTATTCAGACTCTAAAAATTAGAAATCAAATCAAACTCGATAATTAACAAACTCATAAACACACACCCATTCTAGTTTCTTTTATCACATCGAGTTCATGAACTTAGACATTTTTCAAAGTTATTGTTTCAATTATAACCACAAATCATTGTTATATTCGCCTTGAATTGCAACCAGTTTAACAAAAACTTGATAAAACACAAACTCGTATAACCTTAAATCATATCGTGTTTAAACCCTAATGCTAACCACATCTAATAACTGGATACACAATTCATGCCAACTTACGTTTGAGAAAGAAAAATGTTTGTAATCATTGTAATGAACTCAAAAGGCTTTCGTTGATTTTCTGCTCAAACTCGATAAGAGGACTCGGTGAAAGAAAAGTTAAATTGAAAATCATTTCTTCCTTTTATAGCAACCAAAAAAGATATAGAAATTACACTTTCAATCCCTTTAGTTTTACATTCCAAATTTTGATTTTGATTTTTTCAAAAACTCCCCCTCGAGTAATGAAGTCCTTTCAAAATTTATCAAAAACTCCCCCTTGGAATGAAATCATACTAAGCACGTAGTCCGAAAATGAAGATGTTTGAGTTTAAAATAAAAACTCCCCCTTAAAAATATAGCATATTTCAAATTTAGTTTATTTGAGAGATCATTGGTTTTATTTTATTTCCGAAATGATGTATATGAATGAAATTTTTTCAATTACTCCCCTGCAGATTATGATTCTGTATTTTCAATTGAAAGCTTTTTTATAAAAACTTGGAATCATGAATCTAATCATGTGATCTTTAAATTATGTGTTTGTTTTGTTTTGATTTTTTTTTGAAAAATGTATTTACATGTTTTTGATGTATGATCTTTTTAAGAAGATGACTTTGTCAGGCTTTCCAACTGTGTTGGAGTCATACATCTCATACCAATGCGATGAACTAGATACTCAAAGCGTTCTTTTAGAAGAGCTTTAGTAAATAGATCCGCAAGTTGGTATCCCTGTCTCGAGAAAGTAAAGTTCCACAATACCCTTCTCAACATGTTCCTTAATAAAATGATACCGGATGTCTATGTGTTTTGTCTTAGAATGCTGGACTGGGTTGCATGAGATAGCAATGGCACTCTTGGAATCACAATACATCAGAATCCGGTTATATTTGTATCCATAGTCTAGTATTTGTGTACGTATCCAAATGACTTGTGCACAACATGCGGACAAGGAAACATATTCAGCCTCAGCAGTAGACATCACAGTACAATCTTGTTTTTTTGAACTCTAACTTACGAGCTTTCCACCTAGAAATTGCAATCCTCCTGATGTACTTTTACAATCATCTTTACATCCTGCATGGTCCGCATCTGAATATGCAATTAGTTCAAATCCGGAATCCTTCGGATACCATAGTCTCATGTTATAGGACTGTCTAAGGTACCAAAAGATCCATTTAACCTCTTTGAGGTGTTTGACCTTAAGACGTGCTTGATAACGAGCACATAAAATTAGCAAAAGCAATGTCTGGACGACTGGCAGTTAGATACATAAGCCCTCCTATCATGCGACGATAAGTCGTTTGATCAGTAGGAGTGCCTTGTAAATCAACATCCAGCCTCTCAGTTGCCATAGGTGTGCTCGATGGAGACCACATCATCCAAACCATGTTTCTTTAACAATTTAATCGCATATTGTGACTGACTTATGAATATGCCATGGGGAGTTTGATGAACTTAAAGTCCAAGAAAGAACTTTAGTTTACCCATCATTGACATTTTAAAATTATTTTTAATTAGGTTTGCAAAACATTTTGAAAAATCTAGATTTGTTGATCCAAAAATAATGTCATCAACATAAACTTTAAACAAGTAATATGTATAACACCAATAATTTCAATCCAAATGCAAAACCTATTTTACTATTATCACAATTATACGGGGAATTTTTTTGCTTTATTATATTACTTGCATTGTCAATATCTCATTATGCAAGGTAACTTGTATAACTAAAGTAGACAAGCTCACGTAACCTATCTATGGCCATCCTGTCTTCATTATGTCAAGCAAACATCACAATATTCAAGTAAATATAATCATATGCCGTATTACAAAGTACATTATACGCTATAGATGTACCATTCGCAACGTTATATCAAACGGCTTAGAAACTGTTATGGCGGGAGTAATACCGCTAAACCCTAAATTCCAGATGAAGGTTAATATGCTAGGAGAGTGAAGGGTAGCAAGTACGAAACATTTATACAGTAGAGTGGAAGATTATAGCAGATTTGAAAAATAGAGAACTCCTCTAAGTCAGAGGTTCTGTAGGTGTGATAGCCACATGTACAAAGGTCATAATTAAAATTTGTAAGCATGACATCCAAAATAGCCGTTTTACCTTTGTTTTCATTCCAGTTTCTTCACCACCACTCTTGTGCAAGCAACTACACTCAATATACAATTTTTAATCCCTAATTAAGCCATTCATAACTTCATAATCACATTTTTTACACTCAAAAACCTAATTCAAACTCAGAAACCCTAACCCGAGCTAAATACTACACTATGACATGTTTCTGATTTATCCATTTTAACCTCACCAACACTATAATAAGTTGTATAACTTATTTTACAACTATGTAAATCCATTTCATCATTATTTCATCATCTTATATCATTTATACGAAAATTGGATCCGAGAAACCCTAAACGTACCTAAATGGATCATTCGACTCGTTTACTTGTTTCCGCCCATTTTAAACCCGAACCACCTATAAATTCTTATTGTTAATCCTTAATACAAGTCTTGTGAACAAATATCTATCATTATCTTTAAAATATATAAAGAAACCCTAATATGCCCTAATTGAACCCTGCGACATATAACATTCATGTTTCAACCCACTTAACCCAAACACTTGCGAATTTCCATTGATAACTTGATACAAACCTTGAGAACTATTTCTATCATTCCATGGATCAAATAAGCAAATGATATAAGCCTAAAAACAATTCAAGCCTAAGGAAGACTCAAAGAACCCCCGAACCCTAAATCTTGCAATTGACACCTTTTTGAGCTTTTCTTTTATAAAACAAGACACCTCAATGAACTAAGCTCCTTCTTCCTAACTTCTTACAAGAACCTTACATAAAATATCACTTCAATATAGTTTAAAAATTGATCACATGGTTCCTTTTTCTTCTAGTATAGCCGCGGCATGCACATGGTGTTTCCACCATGTTCTTGCTAGCTTCTAGTCCATAAAACTCATTATATAGCTTCTCCTAATCACCCTCTAGATGTTCCATGTGTCCAAGATAAGATTGCAAAGAAACCTTGGCCCTTAAGGGTTCATTCGCCTAAAATGATGTAAGCATAAAACTTCCATTCCAAGCATTCCCCACTTCCTCCTCTATAACCCATAATAGCAAAATCCTTTGCTCAATATGAATTCTAAGATATCCTAAGAAGTACCAAGAAAAGAAGCCCGGGAGTCGTTATTCTAGGCGTACGAAGCTAAAAGTCCCGATTTTGACCCGTTTTCAAGCTATAAGCTCAAACCCGGTTCTATGATCTTCATACCTGCTCCTACACTCTTATAATGTTCATATGATCCTAAATAAACTCTTGTTAAAGTTTCATAACTCAATTCATGCTCATTTTCCATTTTGATCCAAAACCGTAAGCCCGAAAACACCTAATTTCGTGTTTTTTCTTAAAACTAAATGTTATAATGATTAAATATTGTTATAATCTATCCTAGCATGCTTAACTAATGTTAAAATAACCACTTTATTGATTATTGAAGGAATTTGAACTTAAAACCCGCGCGTTTACGTTTTTAACCCAAATTCCCGACCCTTTTGCTCCTGTTTAACGAATCTTTATTTTAAACTTTCATTATGTTAAACCTTTTATATTTTAGTTTATTATAACCTATAAATATCTTTTAAAATGTAAAATAACTTGCATGGCAATTTGGACATGTTTTGTAAATATATTCCATGCAAGGGGTATATATCATAACTTTCGAAAACTTATAACTAAAAGGGCTATTTTGTTTTATTTAATCAATGTCATTTTATCAAAGTTATAACTACAGGGGTCTATTATGTCACTTTCCAAAGTACAAGTTTTACTTGGTATATCTTTTAAACTTGAAGGACCAAACTCATAAAAATGCAAACTCTGAGGGTATATTTTGCCACTTTTCAAACTCAAGGGTCTAAAATGTAACATTTTGAAAAAGTATAAAAATGTATTCAAAACATTACCTGACATAACTTTAATTAACGCTTGTCGTGCTTAACATTTCCAGATATTGAATAAAACGCTCAAAACCGATCATCCGAAGCTATATCGTACCACAATACTAGGGAGCTTCAATATTAAGAGTTTTTCATCTTTGTATGTACATTCTGACAGAGTTGTTGTGTTATGATTTTAAGTACCCTAGCTCCTCAAATGTTACTAAATAGACTCTGAATTTATGATGCCCGAACGGTGATACAATATTCCAAACTCTCAATCAAACCTCATAACTCTTAAAAACAAAGCATCTAAGTACGATCTCCAAGACTTGACATATTTACTCCAGGTTGTGTAACGTGGCTGTTTACTATCATTTTGCTATATCAACCTTCCCCGTTAAGATTGTGATAAGGTCGTCAGCTTTCATTCTTAAATATTTATTGCATCTACCTATCAGGTAAAGTTCATAACCTCGCCTTTACTTATTTACATGTTTTATAAACCCTCGAGGGGATACATGCTTGCTACAACTCTTTACAAACACTCTATCTAAACAATGTGATTGCTTTTCAAGGACTTAGTGAGTTCATAGCCTCACTTTTAATCTCTTTTATGTTTTCATAAACCCGTAAGGGGGATACATGCTGTAAATTACAAATACAAGTATTTTTCCAGACTATATGCTAATTTAATATACCATTAAGTTACTTTATGCTAAAAGTCCCTCATTATCACGGACCATTAATCACTTACGGGTGAACGTGCGAATATTTCGTGATAGATCAATCGGGATGATGAATCCTGTGGGTAGGTCGGAAAGTAACCAACACACAATATTTGAATTTCATAGTAAATTGGCATTACCTACACCGAGGGCCATTATATATATATATATATATATATCACATCATTTTGGGTATATATATACACTAGTCAGTTTGTGTGCCATGAGCTTAGACCAAGACCAAATCAGACCAAACAGACCAAACAAGACGATAACGTAATAATACATTGTTACTATGATAATTGTATTCGTTACAATTATTACAAATAACGGGTATATAATAACGTGACCCAAGATCATGCACAGATACCATTTACATAAATAATTGTGTTGTACAATTATTACACTATGACTTATATTCAAACTGTTTATCAAACCTATGAATTTCACTCAACCATTATGTTGACTTTTTAGCATGTTTATCTCAGGTAATGGAGCAACTTGCGGCACGGAGTGACTTGGATCTGAATATGGCTGAACTGTTATCATTCACACTTTATGTTTTAGATTGTGGGACCTACATTTTGTAAAAACTCTGATTATAATGAATGATAAACAAAAACTAAATTTCCAATAACATCTCTTTTAATTGTTTTTCTATGATTATGATTGTTGTACTAAGACATTAATACCCCAGATTAGCTTCCGCTACGCTATATGTAAAAATAGGTTGTTTACAGATTGGTTATCAGCACCATAGTTATAGAGAACAAGGTCAAAACCTTACACATAACCACATTTCTTTTCAGCGCAACAAAGTCCTTCCTTGCCACTACATTCCGGAATAAGTATGTAAAGATACATATCTATTATACTATTACATAAATAACTTATGTTATTTACAAATTATGTTGTTATTAGAACGATGTCTTCTCCCAACCGCTCTACTTTCGATATTGAGGATGCTTTTTCCTTTATGAATATTCTCAACTATACTTCGGTCTCACCGGATTACTTCCCAGCTTCATCAAAAAGCAGTTCTTTTAACTCTTCGGAAAACACTAAAGATAATATGATCCCACCAGTATTCTTATCTTTTTACAATAATCCTTGTTTGAAGGACGTACAAGCATTTTATGCTAAGAATTTCCTTTTCCACCACCAAATCCTATTACTCCACCAGCTATTTTAACTCCATCTTCGGTATTACCACCATCACTACTATTTGATCCCCGATATTTCTTTGTTCCTGAAGAACTATTACCACCTAAGAAACGAATATGTTCCCCATCTTCTTCTTAATTATGTCATTAATCAGCTCGAAAATCAACCATAATTTGGTAACACCAATCTCACCAGTTTATACTCCTACCCCACTTTAGATATTTGAAATAGGAAAATGCTCAATTAAGAGGTATCTGAAACATCATGAGGAACAAATCGAAGATATTTTGAATTACTTAGAAGAACTCTCTTTTCACCATATTGAGAAAATGGAAGAAGGACGTATTGATAGAATGATCATACGAAGGAATAGTGACGAACTAAAGATCGAACTTGAGAGAGTCCGTACTCAGATTATCAAACTTCAAAAGAAGAAATTAGGACAAAAGGATAAGATTGCCTTTGCTCACTACAGAATTTCCGATCTTGAACAAATCATTGAGAAAATCCAAGCTCGTCACCAAACAGATCAGGAAGATCTTTAGGATGTCATTTACCGGCTCAAAATCGACAAACTCTTAGACTAGTTATAACTTTATCCTAGCCATGGGATGTGTGGTATAAATAAAAATGCTTGTCAAATCTTGACTATGTATAGTAAAAAGGCAAGTTATTTATAAAGGCAATCCAATTTCATACCTTATTGTGCATCCCGTTTCGTACCTTATTGTTTCTAACTTATCTCTTTTTCATCACCATCTCCATCATTTAAATCATTATTTCTGTCTTTATCATTATGAATCATACCATAAGTGCTTAAAATTCATTACTCCTTAAGCATTTTAAGCATCACATTCTCTTTTATTACTTAGGATATCATTCTCACTACGTGTTATCTTCTATTGATAGAATGCCTCCCAAAAGGATGTCAACATCTGAAACACTAGCCATAACTTTAGCTGCCATTCAACAACTAATTAATGATGGTATTTCCTTAGCTCTGAAAGCACAAGCTGCATCAATGGCAAGTGCTAGTAATCCCAATAGGAACACCTGACCTACTGAGAACTCAGTAGCAAAAAACGGGAAACAAAAAGAGATCATTAGCCGTCAACCTTTCAACTTCAATGGTACGGAAGTACATTGACCTCCATTCCTAGTTTTGAGCGGACTGAATCGGTATTATTCTCGTAAGCAACTTAGCCGAGGAAAACAAAGTGACGATTTGATACCGTACCTTAACCGATGAATGCCGTCCTGGTGGAATTCATACCTCAACCCTATTGTGGACAGATCAAACAATCAAATCCTTGGACCGAATTGAAAAGATCTTAACCATAAGTATTGCCCTCGAAACGAAGTCAAGAAAAGGAAGACGATTTTACAACTTGGTTATGAAAGGAAATGATCTTAAGACTTACATAAGAAGATTTCAAGAATTAGCCGTCTTATGCCCAAACATGGTACCAAACACAGAGAAACTTATGGAAGTCTTCATTAGTGGATTACCCAGAAGTATTGAAGGAAATGTTACTGCCTCGAAGCCTCAAACTTTGGAGGAAGCCATCAACATAGCCCAGAGATTAATGGATCAGATAATAAAACATGATTCTGTGCAAGAAACCAATGATCACAAACGAAAGTTTGAAGATACAAGAAACACCATCGACAACAACAACTACCCCAAATATCGTAACAACAATAACCACTCCAACAATTACAACAACGACAACTATCAAAATAACCACAACAATCACAACCATAACAATGATTACCACCACAACAGAATAGAAGACAAGAAGCCTTCAGGACTTATACTGCCACCAACGGGTATACTGGAAATCGTCCTTTGTGTGAAAGGTGCACCCTACATCACATAGGACCCTGCACTGTCAAGTGTCGCACTTGCCAGCAAAGTAGGTCATCTAGCCAAGAACTGCAGACCAACCACTAGAAACGATCTTTAAACAGTATTCGTAACTTGTAATGCCTGTGGAAAGAAAGGACATTACACGAATCAGTGCTCAAAGGCAAATCACCGGGCCACAGGAAAGCATACTTAGAGATAAGTTTGATTTTGTTCACTCTAGAATTTCACCTAGAAACAACTCTAAGGATATTCAAGTTCATTAGAATCTTCTTCAATCTAAAACATCAATCATGAAGCTACATCCTTGTCGTTGTTACTTTGTATCTAAATTATACTACGAGATACGTAGCATAAGTATCAACTCTTTTTAGAGTTTCATATGTAAAGCTATCCATGAAATAATAAAGTAATGATTCAGTTACATCTTGTTATCTGATGATATCAAAACTCGACATTATTTGTCAATTCCATTGATTCTATTATGTTCAAACTCTGAATACTCTCCTCATACCTTTGCAATATAAATTATCATCCTCGATTATATGGCGTCCAGTACAATCAACATCTCAATATTATCTAACAATTCATATCATATCATATTTTCTATACTTTTACCAATCGTGTTTTATGATTAGTAAGACAATTTATGAGCACTTAATGAAATGAATTAGGATGCTCTTCAATTTTAATAAGGAAATTATAAATCTCTTGAACTTTGAATTATAAATTCTCATTACAAGGAGTTTAACGCTTCATAATGTAAGTATAAATTAATAAATAAATTAGTCTTAAGTACATAACATACTTACAAACAAGGTTCTTACGATCCTGTTGTACAAACAATTCCTTAATCATTATCATTATAACCTTCATCACCGGTTTCATTTCAAATCTGTATCTCACCTGATTAGCATCTCTCTTAGAAATTCATAATCATTCTTGACATTACTCATTCATTATCTCATATCCAAAAAATTCTCAGTTATATTCTGCAACATAAATAACAATGAAACACACAAGAATCTATACAATGTCAATGATTTCAATACCACTAGGTACTGAAAATTTTGACAAAAGACTTTGATACATACTTATTCGATGTTGACTTTTAAAAGTTAATGAATGACGATTCTTTACGATCAGAGTAGCGCAGCAGAAGCATGGTAGGCCCATAACCCACAGGTTCCGTAAATCGAATAATTTCATCTACCTAGGTTTTATTAGGATCTGGAGAAATTCTATTGGCTGTCATCAAAAGGTGTGGTCTTGGAAATAAGTAGATGTGTGAAAGGAGGTAATTATAATTATGGTGCGCAACATAATTATAAATGCATCACACACGTGGACTTGTGACCTTGATTAGCCTAACCTAAATTCATGCCCAGTACCTACATCTATTCCCAAACAATACCACTATAACTTTCAATTAAATCTCGGACAATTTCCGAAGGGGGAAGACTATAAAAACCCAAGAAATTTTCATCAAAGTGCAAACCTATTTACTAATTATCACAATTAAACGAGGAAGATTTTTTCGCTTAATACTTAGTTGTATTGTCAATATCTCAGTATGTCATGTAACTTACATAACTAAAGTAGACGAGCTCACGCAACCTATCTATGGCCATCCTGTCTTCATATATGTCAAGCAAACATCACAATATGTCAAGTCAATATCATCATATCCTTATTACAAAGTACATTATTCCTATAATGTACCATTCGCAACGTTATATCAAAACGGGCTTTAAACCGTTATCGTATACCTCTAAACCCTAAATTCCATGAAGGGTTAATATCTAAAGTGAATGTACAAGCTACTAAAGCATGTATACAAGTAATATAACATCTCATTTGAAATATAAACTCCCTCCAAGTCAAGTACAAGTTTTCAAAGCACAACGTACAAGTCATTAAGCATGACATCCAAAATAGCCGTTTTACCTCCAGTTTCTTCACCACCACTCTTGTGCAAGCAACTACACTCAATATACAATGTGTAATCCCTAATTATTCCACTCATAAGCTTTCATACACATTTTTACACTCAAAACCCTAATACAAAAGTCAGAAACCCTAACCCGAGCAAAATACTAAACCATGACCCGTTTCTTCGTTTTTATCCATTGTAAACCTAAACCAATACTCAAATAAGTTGTAATAACTTAATTTACAACATTCTCAATCATATACAATCATCATTTCATCATTTTACTTCAACTATATGCAAATTGAATCCAAGAAACCCTAATTGTGCCCTAATTGGAACTTTGGACCCGTTTACTCGTTTTCGCCCATTTTAAACCCGAACCACCTATCAATTCTTGTTATTAATCCTTAATACAAGTCTTGTGAACATATATCTATCATTATCCTTCAAGTATACACGAAATGCAAGCTTAAAAACCCTAATGAGCCCTAATTGAACCCGTGAACCCTTTTCTTGCAAAATGACCCATTTTAAAACTTTCTATTGCAAACAAGCACCTCCATGACACACCTCCTTCATATGTAACCAGCTTACAAGCACCTCTATATGATATCTTAGCCACCAATATTGGCACATGGCCTTTCTTTTTCCTTATCCAAGCCGTGGCACACAAACACCCTTCCAACACATCAAAGCTAGTTTCTAGCTTATACAACTCACTCTCTAGCTTCTCCTAATCACCCTCTAGATGTACCATGTGTCCTAGCTCAGATCATAAGCAAACCTTGGCCCTTAAGGGTTCATTCGCCTATAAATAGAACCATAAACCTTTCATTTCTACTCATCCCCCACTTCCTCCTCTATAACCCATCATAGCAGCAATCCTTTGCTCAATATGAATTCTAAGAGATCTTAAGAAGTCCCAAGAACAGAAGTGAAGCAAAAGAAACCAAGAAAAGAAGCCCGGGAGTCGTTATTCTAGGCGTACGAAGCTAAAAGTCCCGATTTCGACCCGTTTCCAAGCTTTAAGCTCAAACCCAGGTTCTAGATGTTCTACTTCTGCTTCTACACTCTTATAATGTTCATATGATCCTAAATATACTCTTGTTAAAGTTTCATAACTCAATTCATGCTCATTTTCCGTTTTGATCCAAAACCGTACACCCGAAACCCTAATTTTATGTTTTTGCTTATGAGCAAGATTGTGTGCTAGAAAAGCGTCTGAATCCTAGCACGAACAACACACGTAGAATTTCCTATCTTGGTACCTACGATTAATTTAAACTAAACTAAACAAACTAATTACGGGTCAGTCTGGTGGATACGGCGTATCAGTTTAGTGAAAACTCTGTATTCCATAATTGACAATAATGTTTTTTAAAGTGCAATAAAAATAAAGATTGATAACGTCCAAACAATCAATACGCCGTATGATGTGGAGCGGATACGCCGTATTGATGTCTGGGAAGACAGACTCGATAAAATTAAATAACAATCTAGGTTGCCTCCCGGGAAGCACTTTTGTTTACAGCGAAGTCTTTAAGTTAGACTTTTCTTTATATTCTCTTCATTTCATCTCATGCACGCTAATGTGCCCGCGTGTGAGCTATTCTTCCGTTTTCGCATTTTGAATGTAATCGGGTCCTATATTCAAAACTCCTTTGTAGAACCTTTTAAGCATTTTGTATGCATGCGAGATTCCATTCTTCTCATCTTTTTCACTTACCTTCAGTAATGGTGGGATCATGTTGCATTTCTCATTAGTGTGGTTTTTAAACCTCGGATATGATCGTACCATTTGGTAAGTTACTTCATCACTACCATTGTAAATGGTAATCATTCCCTCAAACCGTTTTGCTTTAATTCCAACTTCTTTTAAGAACAGTTCGCCAACAATAACATCGCCCATTCCTTCATCACGATAGGCGTCTATATCTTCCAAAACTGCAAAGTCAGTCACAACAAAAAAGGTTCCAACAAAAATAGGCACATTCATTAAGGCTCCAACAACATTATTCCATTTATACACCATCTTATCTTTCATTATTGAATTATGAAACTTTTTGGACATTACATTGACGTACAATAACGGGAAGAAGTTAGCGTGTGTAAATTCAAATCCTATCATGCATGAACACTTTAAGTTGTGAGCATAATCTATATGGATCTTCTTATCATCGTTGCAATAACTAGGGTAATCATCGATTTTAGTATCAAGATCTTCATCCCTAGTTCTAAATTCCTCAATTACCTCACCTTCCTTAATGGTGGGCATCAAATCAACTCCTTGATTTCTCCTAAGCTCATATGGTTCATTTAGATCATTTAATTCAATGTAATCTTCCAAGAAAGGGTCTAATGATCTATTTAACACCAAAGTTTCTCCTATAAGCCTAGGTTCTAAATCAAGTTCCATTCTTTCTCTCAAACTTAGCATGTAAACCCTCTTAATTAAACTACTAGCAGGTTTAACACTCTTGAATATATTATTTTCTTCCCTAATTCTTAAAGTAATCTTTCTCTTGTAAACATCAATTTTAGCACGGGCAGTAGACAAAAATGGTCTTCCGAGGATCAAGGGCACTTTGATATCCTCGGGCATATCAAGAACTATAAAGTTTACTGGGAAAGTAAATTCGCCAATTCCTACAAGTACGTTTTCAGCTATTCCATTTAGATATTTTACTGTCTTGTTTGCTAATTCCACTGACAACCTAGTGTGAGCTAATTCACCTAATCCTAAGTTAAGGTAGGTCGAGAGAGGCATAACATTAACGCTAGCTCCTAAGTCAACAAGGGCATTTTCAAAGCGAGTATTATTAATAAAGCAAGGTAAAGTAAAACTCCATGGATCTTTCTCCTTTCGGGGTATGGTGTCATTGATATGTGAAACTCCATAAGCTTCCGTAAATTTTGGTCCATAGTTCCCCTCTTCTTCATCATAGTAATGATTATCTAAATGACTTAGAAAAGGAATCATTGTTTGTCTTGACTTGTACAACAGTTTATTGTTTTATCCAGTGGATACGTCGTATTGGGATGATCCAATACGGCGTATCGACTATGAATCAGCTTCAATAGTGGTTGAAATCGACTTAACTTGATCTCTCGGGTTCATTTCAGTTGAGCTTGGTAGGCTTCCAAATCCTCTTTCCTGTAGTACCTTGCTCATTTTCTCGATTTGAATTCTAAAGTTTTGATTGATGCTCATTGGTTCCTTATGGCAACATCTGTCATAGCTCAGATTTCTTTAATCAAATTGGAATTTTCTTCGTGTCTCTTTGCTAATTCACTCATGAATTTGCTCAGGGTATCTTCCATAGATTGCCTTCATTCTTGGTACGAAGGGTTTGCGTTGTTCTTCTGATAGTACCCTAGAGCTGTTGCTATATATCCCCAACCTTGAAAAGGTCCACCAAATTGCATGTAGTAAGCTTCTTCTAGGGTTTTCCCTTCTTCTTTTAGTGGGAAATCTTTGGTGTAATGGGGTCCTTTGCATTATTCACATCCTTCTTGAGCTGCATAAACTTTTTCATTCACTTTCTTGATTTCTCTTCCTAGATTGTTCAGTTGTACTTGTATAGTAGCCAGTCTATCAGAAGTCTTAGTACGTCTTCCTCTAGATGTTCTATTATATAATTTTTAAGAGTATTCTGCTATTTCTTGGATGGCTATTTTAGCATCTACAACTATCTTAGTTGTAACATCATGTTGGAACATCAAACCTATTGTTGGAACATCCAACCTATTGTAGAACAAAATTACCTCCTGCATCTCAGTCAAATAGTGTTGAGGACACTTCATTAAGAGTTCTTTAAAGCGCTCCCATGCTTGATAAAGGGTTTCATCTGGCTCTTGCTGAAAGTTGTTGATTTCCTCCATTTTCTTCGCAGTTCGACCAGGTGGGCAATATTTGTTCAAAAACTTAGTCTTAAGATCTTCTTAAGTTTTGATTGATCTTCATTTCTTAGCCAATGACTTGCGGCTCCAGTTAAGGATATAGAGAAGACTTAGAGCATTAGTTAATCCCTAGTGATGTTAGGAACATGGAATAGGTCAACGATTTTGAGGACTTTCTCAATGTGTTCATTAGCATCCTCATTATCTAAACCGCTAAATGTGTTTTCTCAAAGCTCCTTATGAAATTAGCCTTTCAGTTCAAATTGATCTTTGTTATCAATTTTAGGCCTAGTGACTCCTGATCCATAGTCCATTCAGGTCTTGCTCATGTATAGCTCCATAGTTTCCGCCATTGCTTCCACTTCTTCTTCCTCCGAGTATTCTTGGTCAGAAAGTAGTTTGAAATCAGGCGATCTCAATTTGTCAAGACTTAGAGTCTTGAAGTGTCTCCTTGATGATCGAAATTCTCGTTCAGGTTCTTTGTAAGGTGTAAATAGTTCATTTGTAGAACTCCTTGTCATGCACTACCTGAAACAAGGGATAAACAATCAGTAAGATTTGTTCTTAAGAAAGGTAAAAAAAATTGGCATGAAAATCAATTATAGAAAACTTAGAATTTGCTTCTGTTCTAGATGATCCATACGCCGTATCCAATGGAAGTGGATACGCAGTATTAATCAATTTAATGAATATGTTGTATTAGACAGAAAGTTGGATACGCCTTATCCGATGGAAGTGGATACGCCGTATTTAGCTATCGACCAGAACAGTGTATTCAGCAAAAACAATTAAATATGCAAACAATTAAACGCAAATAATTAAAGACAAATATACTAAATTTACAAAATATACAAGAATATACACTAATCTAAATTACACTAATCCTAAGGGTTAGATCTAATCTACTGTTAAAAACCAAAATATCAAATAAAAATTAAGATTAATTTTCACTCCCTGGCAACGGCGCCAAAAACTTAAATGTGTCATTGTGTGGTGTATATTTTATTGATTCAAGTTTTAAATTTATATTTTGTCGACTAAACCAAAAACAACACTTTAACGGGCAATGTACCCGATCGGTAGTAGTTTCATGGTAAGTAGGGTGTCGAACACTTGAAGCAAGATTAAATCTATCAATTTAATTAATATCTTTGTTATCTAATCTATGTTAATTCTATTATATTCTAAACCTATGTCAGTCTAAATCCTAATTCTAACGGGAAAAGGGGGTTTTCAGCCTGAGAGATTGGCACGGTTTGGTTGGTGACTACAATAAATTCAAGGCAGTTTAACCCACGCAAGCTAATTAACAAAAGATAAAAGTGCGGTCGAGCCAAATATAAGAAAACTGTATTAACGATTATTAATCTGATTAGAAAGTTGGTTTGTTTATTAAGTGCAATGATTTCTTCTCTCGAGGTGGCATATCATTCTTAAGACTTAGGCGTTACATCATCCTAAGACCTAGACACTTTAATTCTGTCACAATTAAAGCATCTACATAAAGCATCCTTATTTGCAGGTGAGTTATAATCTATCTTAGAATAAAGAAACCGGTGATCTTGATTAAAAAAACCCCTATCTCATTGAGGACTTAACCCCTTGCCGCCTAATGGGCAATTAATACACTCGTAGTCCGATTTGTCCAACTATCCAATGGAATCATAAATAACTTGTTGAATTATTCTAGGTCACCTGCTAGTCAACTCGATCAATAAACCATTGCATATCCTATTAACTAGTTAAAGCCGAAGCGAATCCAGACACAAACTATAAGAACAATATTTGTGTAACTATGATTCATATGTATAAATTACTATATGGAGAGCTATAACCAGATCCTAGATCTACTTTGTCCTTTTCACAGACCAGTTTAATGATAGGTCGCTATTACAAAAGCGCCGAAACAATATAAATGCTAACACATAACGAAGCATACAACGATAAAACAAGACATACAAAGATAAACATATACCAAACATTCAGATCTTTATAATAAAGTCTAATACCCGAAGGTATTACCTAACAAACGTCATAATAAATACAAGAGTAATTATTTAGCCAAGGTAAACTAACCGAGTTAACGAATGATACCAAAAACTAAACGATTACTAAAGTATATGGAATTACACGTTGTCTTTTATGGAATTGATAATGTTGCTCGACCTTTTCTATTCTTTTTCTCCCTTGAAAATTAACTTTTATGGTTTAGGTATCGAGAATATGATTTAGCACACATAAAACTTATTTTTGAGTTTTCTGTTTATAAGTTCTGGAAGTCGATTCGATATGGCGTATCTAAGGATTAGATACGACGTATTAGGGATTTCTTGGAGTAGGGACCACGCTTGATATCTTCCAGAATATTCACATACTATATCTTGAATATGGTGTATTGAGTATCTCTGGATATGGCGTATTGAGCTGTATTCCTCTGTGGTCTTTGGTAAGTGCAGGTACATATACGCCATATCTTTCTTGATGGATACGGCGTATTGGTCTTCAGAATAGTAATCTTCAAAATATCTTCATTTAAGCTCTAGAATGCACGCCTTTTGCTAATTACTCCATAATTACTGCAATTCTCAAATATAAATGGTTAAGTAACAATTCTTTGCAATAACTATACAAAATGGGTTAATAACATGGGATAAATGACGCTATAAAATAGACATTATTTGATTTCATCACCATGCTCGTAGAGCTTGTTTGAGATCATATAATGCTTTCTTCAACCTATAGACATGGTTTGGAAAGTCTGGATTGACAAATCCTTCAGGTTGGCTAACATAAACTTCCTATTTCAATAGACCATTGAGAATGCAGTCTTGACATCCATTTGAAAGATTGTAATATTTTTATGTGCAGCAAAATCAATGAACATCCGAACGGATTCAAGACGGGCTACAAGAGCAACGAATTCCTCAAAATCAATACCTTCTTCCTGCTTGTAACCCTTCGCAACAAGACGAGATTTGTTTTGAATCACAATATTTTTTGCATCACTTTTGTTCTTCCAAAGCCATTTGACAGCAATTATATTCTTTCCATCTGGCTGAGGAACTAGTTCCCAAACATCTAGTCTCTCAAATTGATGCAGCTCATCTTGTATTGATTCTATCTAACTGTGATTTGATATGGCTTCTTTGATGTTCTTTGGTTTGAGAGTGCTGACTGTTTATGCATACATGCATACCTCATAATCAGTCTAGAGTCATTGTCGAGTCATCACAGGTTTAGATGAGTCACTAATTACTTGTTCTAAAGGATGAGCTTTAGTCCACATATGTGTTGAGGGTTGTACTTGGTGGAACTCATGCATATTTGATGGATCTAGGGCTGTGGTAGATGATTCAGCTTCCTCAAAGTTTGGGACATCATATGGAACAAACACCATATTACTATAAAAGTTTGTAGAGTCTTCTTGATTTGATTCATCAGCCTCCTTCATGGAGATTAGAGAAGTTTGTTCATCGGATGTAGTTACAATGGGAGGAGCCTCGTGTTCTTCAACAACAATAAAAGGTGTTGAAGGTGAGTCTTCATGATTATGAACTTGTTGTGCAGCGGAATTGATGGACGTGTCAGAAGACCTCTTCTCAAAGTATTCTTCGTACATTGGCCCGTACAAATTATCCAAATCTTCCTTAGATTGAATATTCATAGATTCTGCTGATGAATCATCATTGATGAATCATTGAAAACCGGGTTCTAAAATGTCATGTTCAGAAGCCATAGCTGTAAGCTCATCAAATTTGACATGAATGGTTTCCATAATCTTTTTAGTGTGGCGGTTATAAATTCAAAACCCTCTGGATGTTTTTGAATAACCAATGAAGATACCAATGTCTGCTTTAGGTTTTATTTTCCAAGATCATCTCGGTCATTTGTTGGATAACACAATGACCTAAACACATGAAAATACTCCACATTTGGTTTTCTACCATAAAGAAGTTCGTATGGAGTTTTGTTGTACCTTTTATGAACTATCGACTAATTTTGAGTAAAGCAAGGAGTGGAAACTACCTCGGCCTAAAGAAATTCTGGTAATCATGAAAAGATAAGCATTGTGCGTGCAACCTCGTACGATTACGTTGTTCCACAAAACCATTTTGTTAAGGCATACGAGCAATCAAAAATTGTTGCATAATGCCTAACTTATCATAATGAGCTTTAAGAGTTGCATTCTTGAATTTAGTACCGTTATTGGTGCGAATCTTGCTAACTTTAGCATTGTAGTTCAATTGAACTTGAGCAATGAAATTCTTTATAATCTCTGGAGTCTCATCTTTTGTGCGAAGAAAATATATCCATGTGAATCAAGAATAGTCATCAACGATCACAAGAATAGACCTTTTTCCATTGATTGATGCTACCCCCATTTGTCCGAATAAATCCATATGTAGCAATTCCAACTAGGAATGATTAATTGGAACCAACTTAGGTAGGTGAGAAGCTTTCTTGCTCTTTCCTCACTCACATGCAAAACATAGGTGATCTTTTCCGTATTTGAATTTCAGAAGACCATTAACCAGGTCGTGTTTGGTAAGATCGTTTATGCTACCAAAATTAAGGTGTGAGAGTTTGCGGTGCCATAACCATGACTTTTTCGAAGTGGCTTTGGACATAAGACAAACAGGTGAAGAAGCAGCCATATCAAAAATGGAGATAGTATATAAATTAGATTCACGATCTCCTGTAAGCAGATCATCTCCTTCCAAATTTCGCACATAGCATGTTTTTGAATGGAAAGCAACTTCTAGATCACCATCACAGAATTATTCGACACTAAAGAGATTATGTCCTAGGCCTTCAATGTAATATACATGACAAACATTAATGTTGCCTTGTACATAATTGCCATAACATGTGATTGCTGTGAAATAATCGTTCCCAAAGCGGACGGTTCCCATGAATTTCTCAACAAAATTATTCAACAATGATCTATCACCCATCATATGCTTTGAACAACCACTATCAACAATCCACAAAACGATTTGAACTACCTGCAATACATGAAGACAACATTTCTGGACAAGTGGACAATTTAACTACCCATTTATTAACAGACATTGATGTTTTAACAGTAGGTCGACTATTAACATTCGGAGGCATTTTAACAATTGACCAACCAACATTTGGTTGTAATTCGTACCACTTTTGCCACATGCGACTAGTTCGAATTTTGTTCTTCATGTAGTTGCTAAGTGACCTATCTCGCAACTTAAAAGCACTAGAAACCTTATGTTTGGCACTTAAGGGAGTAACCGTAACAATCTTAGTTTTGGAAATTACGGAAGTAGTATCTAAGGACTTGGATTGAATGGTCTTGATAGAAAACCTAGTCTTTGAAACTACGGGAGTGGTATCTTCAAACTGAGATTTTAATATTATAAGAGTAGTGAATAAGTCTTTCCTAACTTTTGAATGCACATTCAATATATTTTTCAAGAAAATTATCATGACATGGGATAAACACATTTTTAACACAAGAAACACACAATACATCTTCGCTATAAGAGCGTTTTTAATATCATCATTAGTTACAATCTTTTTGTTTGAATAAACATGCTTAGATGCAACATCTGATTTTTTATTTGACCTATCAGAAACTTATACTTTCTCTGATGAATTCTTAGTGTTGGATAAGACACTATTCTTGAATGATGAATCTCTATGAGGTGGTCTTCTAACACTAGAAATAGCCCTTAGTCATGTAGAAGATAAAACACTCTTAGCTTTGTTGGTATTTGTGTTTTGTGTCTTTTTAACTTTGTACATTCCCGGTGCTATGACATTTTTGTTTGTTTCAACAACTTGTTGTTTGTTAGGTGAAGTCTGTAAAGTGACTATTTTTGACAAGACATGTTTCTCTTTTGTTTTAGGAGAAACAATTTTCTTTTAAAAGGCTTGTTTATTTAATAGTGTGACACAAATAAAATTATGAGAAACATTATCTTTGTCAAACTTAGTATTCACAGACTTACCATTTTCAACATTTTTTAGTTTAGCTTTTAACTCAAATATTGTTATCAAAGGATCTTGATTTTGAGCACGATCATCTGCGTAGGCATATGTCTTTTTATTAACATTCTCAATCAACTCGTTGATTTCCCCTTGAGTTTGAGTTCGTGTCCTTTTGATTGAATCATAAAGTTTTTGATATTCTATTTTGATATTTTCTCGTTCTTTTATCAAAGATTGTACTTGAAATTCCAAAGACACGTTCTCACTCTCAAGCTTTTCCATCTTTGATATCTAAGAGGTTTCACAAACGTTTTTCAAAGAAGATTCACATTTGTGTCTTTCTTTTTCATGTTGCATTATAATTCGAAATCGAGACTTTGTTTTTGACATGTTGGAACATCATTTTCAAGAATGTTTATTCGTTTTTGCATTCCCTCTTGGATTTCAATGAAGTCCATTTGAATTCTCTCGATCTCATCTTGCATACTTTTGTCTACACATTCATGACTCAACAACACACAACATTCGATTTCATGCTTGAATTTTGCTTCCAAGAGTTGATCTTTCAAAAGTTCATTTTGTTTCCATGTTTCACTAAAATCATTTTCTGTTGAAACAAAAACATCTTTAATTTCTATTATATCTCTTAAAAATCATTTTTGAAAGATTTCAAAATTCAAATGCAACTCATGAAGAATTGGTTTCACTTCTTGTTGACAAAAGTTAGTTGCCCGTATTTCTTCTATAGTGGTATACAAAATTCTTTCTCGTTTAGAATTTGTTTGTAATAGCTCAAATAATATTTTGAAAACATTTTCCATTTTATTCAAATCTACAAGCATTGGATTTGCACTTGGCATTGGTGTCACAGTTGGTTTTGTCTCAGAAGACGAATACGGTGAACTTGCATTTGTAGAATTTTTAGAAGATATAAAAGAAGATGGAAAATATTTTTGTTCAGCAGAAAGTTCCTTTTGTGGAAGAAAATCTTTGTAAAGAGTGTTTAACTTTTTGTAATCAATTGTCTAAACATTTTGTTTTTTTTCAATAGCAATTGGGTCTAGTGATTTCCTTTTCATTTTTGTTGGGAATAAAGGCCTCTTAAGTTTAGAGAAAACAGTCTAAGTTATTAGTGCTGTTAGTGTTATAGTTAGTACTGCCAGTACAAAGTGTTAGTACTGTCAGTTTATTAATATTGTTAGTTATAATAGTTAGTACTGTTAGTTATATAGTTAGTACTGCTAAAGTGATATGCATGAGATATATTAGGAATAGATATGCATTGATCACTTGACGCGTTTTGTAAGCCCATTAGGGTTTTTCTTGGTGTATAAAAGGAACCCTAAGGCATAGATCTAGACATCAGTTTTCATATAAGTTTTATATTGTTTCATAGCAGTCATAGTTCATAGCTTCAAGGTATTTTGTAACCCTATCACTATTTAAAGTGATCGTTTTATATTAAGGCTGAAATTTTAGTAAAACTTTGTATATTGTTTCATTGTTCTTCTTAGTATTACAAACTAGATTCTGCATAGTTTGTGATATTCTCAATCTTAGTTTCTACTATAGTTGTCTTGGATCTATCCAATACAACTAAGTTTTAATAAGCTAAGTAAGATATGTTCAAAAGGGATCAACAAGTGGTATCAGAGCTAGTTGAGAAACTTTGAATAAAAAGAGCTCTAACTCTACTCAAGATCTGTTAGTCAAAGAAAAGATGGAGTCACAATCAAAAACTACCCAAACAGTGTCTGCACTAAAACTTCCAGTACTCAAAACTGGGGAGTATGATCTATGGAGCATGAGGATGGAACAATACCTTACTTTCACTGATCATGCCCTTTGGGAGGTAATAGTAAATAGTGATTCAGTTTCACTAGTTGCATCAGCTAGTACTGGTGCTGAAGGTCCTATTCCTCTTAAAACTGCTGAACAAAAGCTAACAAGGAAAAATAAACTAAAAGCAAAAAGCACTCTTATGCTAGCCATACCTAATGAGCACCTACTTAAGTTTCATGCCTGCAAGGATGCAAAGTCCCTATGGGAAGCTATTAAGAATAGCTTTGGAGGCAACAAGAAATCAAAGAAAATGCAGAAGACCATTCTCAAGCAGAATTATAAAAACTTTGCTGCATTAAGTCAAGAAGGACTGGATAAAACCTATGATAGGTTTCAAAAGCATATTAGTCAACTTGAAATCCATGGTGAAGTTATCTCTCAGGAGGATGCTAATCTGAAGTTGTTAAGAAGCTTACCATCAGCTTGGAACAATATTCCATTAATCATGAGAAACAAATCTAATCTAGACACATTGAGCATGGATGATTTGTATAATAATCTAAAGGTATATGAATTTGAGATCAAAGGCAAATCAAGTTCAAGCTCAAATTGATGCCCCACAGTTAGACTATGAAGATTTGGAACAGATTGATGCTGATGATCTAGAAGAAATGGATCTCAAATGGCAAGTGGCAATGCTTACCATGAGAGTTAAGAGATTCATAAAGAAGACGGGAAGGAAGATGGATTTAAATGACAAAGAGACTGTTGGCTTTGACAGGACAAAGATTGAATGCCAGGAGAGGTCATTTTGGTATAGAGTGTAAGGCACCAAGGAATCAGGGGAATAGAAATAGAGATGCTCCAAGAAGGAATGCACTAGTGGATACATCTACTACAAATGCCTTGGTTGTTCAAGATGGGATAGGTGGTTATGATTGGAGCTTTCAGGCTGAAGAAGGCATCACAAACTTTGCTCTAATGGCTATACATCTCAAGGTTCATCAAGTTCATCAAGTTCATACTCTGAGGTACATACTTGCTCTAAAAATTATTTAAAATCATATGAAACTCTTCAAAAACAGTATGATCAACAACGTGTAGTTCTTAATAAATCTAATCTAGAAATTATAGGTTAATCAAATGGATTGAATCATTAGATGCAGGATAGTTGTTCAAGAAAATGTTTATGAAGAAGATATTGCATTTTTAAAGTATGATGTCTAAGTGAAAGATATTTCTATCAAAGACCTTAAAAATCAGTTAGAAGAAGCTTTAAAAGAGAAAGATGATTTAAAACTTAAACAAGAAAAATTTGAAGAATCATTAAAGAATCTAACTAAACTGGTTGATAGTCAAATAAGTGCTAAAGACAAAACTGGTCTTGGTTATGATAGTCAAATGAATGAGAGTGAAGTGGTTCATAGTGTGTTTAACAGTAGAGAAAGAGATGGGGATGATAATCCAGTAAATGATAGGTTTAAAAAGGTCGAGGGATATTATATAGTCCCCCCTTACACTAAGAACTACATGCCATCAAGACCTGACTTATCCTTTGCTGGGTTAGATGATTCTATCTATAAGACTAAAGTGAGTGAAACTGAAACTAGTATATCTAAGGCTAGTAAGTATATTATAGAAAAGCCTAAAACTGTTAGGCCTAGTGCTCTTATCATTGAAGAATGGGACGCTGATAGTGATAATGATAGTGTGTTTAGACATAAATCTGATCAGACAAAACCAAAGTTTACTAAAATCAATTTTGTCAAATTTGGTAAGAATGTAATATATGTTAATAAGGAAAACACACATAGGCAAGTATAGTAACCCAGGAAAAGTCAAAGTCCTAGGGGTAATAGAAGAAACCGGAATGGGATGATGACTCAGAAACTAGGGAACGGTTTTGAGTTTATAAAGAAAGCTTGTTTTGTATGTGGAAGTTTCAACTATTTAATCAAAGACTGTGATTTTCATGACAATAAAATGGTAGAAAAACCAGTGTTGAATAATAAAAGAAGGTTTACTGGTCAAAGGGAAATTAGACTAGTATGGAACAATGCTTATAGGGTGAACCGGAACAATGCTTAGAGGGTGAACCACCAAAATAAATTACTCAGCCACATCCTAAAAGGAATTTTATTCCAACAGTAGTTGCAACAAAGTCAGGACAAGTGCCAGTTAATGTTGCTAAGCAAAGCTCTCCAAGAGCAGCAACATCAATTAGTACTGCCAGGCCTATTAATACTGTTGCCCCTAAACCAAAAGTGAATTATGCATTACCCACAACATATTCTTATTTTAAAGCACATTCACCAGTAAGAAGGGCTTTTAACCAAAAATCAGCAGCTAAAACCAATAATTTTAATGAAAAAGTTAATACTGCTAGGGTTAACAATGTAACTATTGCTAGGCCAAAAGCAGTAGTTAGTGCTGCTAAGAAAAATAGGGAAAATGTTGTTAAGTCCTCAACATACTGGATTTGGAGACCAACAGGAAATGTTATCGACCATAACTCCAAAGACAGTGGATCATACATGCTTAAAAGATTTGACTATGTTGATCTACAAGGCAGACTCAAGTCAGTAATAGCTTGGGTCCCTAAGAGAAACTACTTCTCTTATTTTGAGTACAGGGTAATCTACAATATACTTTACATGATTAAGGGATTTTTGACAGTGGATGCTCTAGGCATATGACTGGAAACAAGTCATTTCTTACAGATTATCAAGAGACTGATGGTGGATTTGTTGCATTTAGAGGAAGTCCTAAAGGAGGTAAAATTATTGGAAAAGTGTGTGTCCCTTGTAGAATAGATCTCTGCAGCCTATTAAGGATGATAGCCAAAATGTATAAATACAATTGACTATGTAGAAACACTGATTATGAATACTATGTGTTAATTGGGAATCTTAACACAAGTACTAAGAAAAACAATGAAGAACTAAACAATAACTTCTATTAATCTGCTTTGAATGATTACAGATTACTAACTAATGAGATATGATTTT